>ML404851.1:40639-89204 GCA_005239525.1 Nicotiana knightiana
ATATTGCTTAATTCTCTCAATTTTGTGTGCTTTCTTGACTTGAGAGTTGAATAAAACCGTTGTGATTGAGTCATGTGCAATGTGTGAGTGAGGTTTAGTGATTTTTTATGCTATCCTGTGTAGTTTAGAACTTGCCCTGTGTGTTAATCGAAGCGAAATTGTAGGTTATGCTAGTCTAGGGGATGACGTAGACATTTTCTTGCTTGATCATGGATGTTCTTGTCACATAAGAATTACATTTTCCATTGCTAGCCCTTTTGAGCCGTTTGACCTTTTCTTTGGTACCCACATTACAAGCCGTACCCCTATTTTGTTCTTAAATTGAGATTTTTGCACCTTTTCCTCCTAAGGCACTTAGTTGCTAAAAGAAGTAAGGTGAGATATTGGGGATTAACTTTTGAGTGAAGCCATGGAACGACTTTTTAGTGCACTAATAATTGTATTCAAGAGTCACTAGCCATTGAATCTTCATGTATGGAGTGTGTGTAGGAAAAAAAAAAAGAAAAAAAGAAAAGAATCATAAAAATAAAAAAATAAAAAAATTTGTACAAAAAGATACACACCTAAAAAAATATTAGTTTGTGCTAGTGAGAATATAGAAATGCTTAATTGAAAAAGGGCTATGTTGAATATGAATTGTGGCAAGGGAATTGGTTGAGAAGAATATGTGTTGATTTGTGAAAGTAGTGTATTAAAGTGCTTAGGAGGGTTAGTCACTATTCCTAAATATATCCTGCCCGTCCCTTAGCCTACATTACAGCCTTAAAAGTCCTAATTGATCCTAGATTTGGCTAACTTGAATTAGTGGAGATCTACAATACGGACAAGCTTATGGTACGACCACGGGATGCATATGAATTCTTTGTGAGAGTGAGTGAATTTGCTCAATTGTGTGACGTCCTTAAATAATGTTCAAAAGTATATTTGAATGTGTGGACTAGATATATTCACTCTCTTGTTGTTGGTGAGGGCACATGATCTGATGAACGATTAGTAATATTGTAATTCTTGTTGGGTAGGTGCGTGAATTGAGAGGGCTTAGTAGTTGCAAGTCGACTCCTGAGGTTGGGTGGTTGCAATTAGGTTGTTGATATGATTGATTAAATTGTTATGCTTGGGCATGTCTAAGGAAGGGAAAGAATGTGAAATTTTGTATGTTCATACTTGATTGCCGGTATTGATCATAGTTAAGGGGTGATGTGTGTGATTGAAAAGTAAAATACTCCTTGTTAATGAAATGTGTACGTGTTGAAGGATATTGCTCGAGGATGAACAAGAGTCTAAGTGTGGGGTATTGATGCGTGGCTAGAATTCATAATTTTAAGTATTATATGCCTTACATTTTATGTTCTTTTGTGATAAAAATACACTTTATATGTGCATAATGGAGTCTATTTCATGTGTAGGTGAATTGGAGATGGAAGTCAAGCTAAATGGGTGCATAAAACGTCAAAAATACGCTCAAGAGTCAAAAAGGAAACACCCGGGCGTTAGCCAGGCGTTTGGCCCCTAAAGTCAGGGTGACCCTGGCGTTAGTGGGGCGTTTGGCTCCTAACGCCAGGCCTGCCTTGGCGATAAGGGGGCGTTTGAGGCTTAACTCCCGGGTGCCTGTCCAGTCAACTCCGAGTTTTAAAGGTTTTTAAGTGTTTCCCGATTGGAATAGAAGTCTCCTACACGTTTAGGGGTTATCCCAAATATATAAATAGACCCAAAAACACAACTTTGTGAGAGGATGCCATTTTTGGACAGAATATACACACAGGATCATTGAGGAACCAAAGGATTATCAGTTTTCTTCATCTTAATCTAGTATTTTCCATTTATGCAAAACTTATGCAATTGTTTGAGTCTAGTATGAGTGTCTAAACACCTATTGTTCTAGGGTTTTGGTTTAGCCATGAATATTGTTATTCGATATTAACTTAACCTTGATTATAATTCGCTCAATATATGGTTGTTTCTTCAATTCTGCGTTTAATTGCTTAATTGTTTGGCCAGCAATTAGGTTCTATATACTATCTATGTTATGCTTGGGAAAGCCGTATATAGATTAGAGAAGAATTGAAGAGAGCGCGATCTTAACCCTTCAGGGGAGCGGATTTGTGGTTAGGATAGGAATATACCTAGTCACCGTGCTTAATTAAACATCGTAATCTTAGTGCGTTCTAATAGATTAATTTCATAGGAATATAGGCGTTAATCTATTGAGAATAGGCGAGTAGTACTTCGGGAGAAGGCTACGAGAGCAATTATCGATTAATTAGCAACCATGAGTGAATTATATGAAAGGGAGAGTTAATTAGAATGCAATATGAATGGTGAATTGATCCCAACCCTGGAATATTTGCCTCTCTTGAATACACAACAATATTCTCGTTACTTGATAATTAGTTCATATAATCGTAGAATAAATTAGTTATATTCTTGAATTTTATTTTGGCTCGATTAAATAGCAATTAGAGTGATTCAATAAGTAGTTTACGCAAGTCCCTGTGGGTTCGACATTCGATTTAACATTATATTACTTGACCAACAAACATCATCAAAAGAACATACAAATGAATTTGCTATAGAATCTCCCCATAGCTTGTATATTTCACAAGACTTGATAACGCTTCTACTGTGTTCAACACCCGTTTAAACTCTACCTCAATCAACCTTAAATTCCTGCACAATGTCAAACCATTTGTCCATATAACTACAAACTGGTAAGCCAGTATCGCTTGCATCATTGGTGTGCTCTGAATATATATGATAGCCGTTTCTTCATTTTGCAGTCAATAACAGGGAACCACGCTATCCAATAGCAACCCAATACAATATTGTATTTGTGCAAGCCAAAATTATAGTGAAGCCACAATATATTTTGAGAAGTCCCAACAAATGCATATGCTATTCCAGCAAATCTCCCAATAGCATTTGACACGACAGATCCTTGACTAGCAAAAAGAATCTGATAACCTGTTTTATCCTCTAGAGGAATCCGAACTCCCAAGCTACATTATTTCATGTTTCCCTTTTCTTCATGTTTAGATACAAACGTTAGAGTTACATGCTGATTGTAACCAATTGAAACCACTAAGGAAGTAATGGGAACAAAGTCCAAAGAAATACTAGTAGCATTGTCGAATGCTGCAACAATCACCTTGGTTTGCAAGGTCTCACAACTAGACTGGGGGAAGCTATCATTCTCACGAAATTTGTCATTGATCACCTTGTCAATGGTTGTGGTTGAATTTTATTCATCAGCTACACGAATGGGAGGATCAAGAATGCTTGAGCTAGCTGTTGTAATGAAAGATTTATCATCCACTGATTGTCCAGTTTCAAAAGTAGATACTGACTCAGATTTTGGTTTTGTGAGAGCTTCCATCAAACACTTGGACCTCCTATGATTTTGCAATGTTTACAGCTGATTTTGTTGTATTAGTATGGACTTTAACATCTGATTTCTTAGTGTCAAACACCTTGGAACAATAGTCATGTGGCATTTTATCGAACACCTGGAAATTTTGTGGAATATTCCTTGATTGCATCCAAATGATCTTTCGACAACTCGAGATGCTGTTTATGGAAGTGAATCAACACTTCCGCAGTAAAATGTTCCCAATATGCCAATTGCTTCTTCCAGAAAAGCCATTTGTACTACTTCAAAGCATTTCCATTTAGATAGGATGAGGTGAGAAGTTGTGTATGGGTAAAATCGGGGGCAATGTCTAACCCAATTTTTTGATGAGAGAACGAGGGGAGAATACGGATTCTAAACCCAACTCACGTACCACTTGAATCGGCGAACAACCGAACCCTTGGGACCTTCTTCAACCCCAGGATGTGATGAGTCGACATCGAGGTGCCAAACGACTCCGTCGATAAGAGCTCTTGGGAGTCATCAGCCTGTTATCCCCGGCGTACCTTTGATCCGTTGAGCGAGAGCCCTTCCACACGGGACTCCCGGATCACTATGGCCGACTTTCGTCTCTGTTCGACCAGTCGGTCTCACAGTCAGGCAGGCTTATACCATTACGCTCACGAGCAGAATCTTAGCTTGAGCCTACCAATCCGATAAGGGGCTTTGTAAAACTCTAATCTAGTATTCATATTTGAGGGGAGAATTGTTCGCCTTTGTTTGGAATGAAGATGGATGAACAGGCACTTGAGCCTGGAACTGATGAAATTCGGGGAAAACGATCGGACTCTGACAGCTTAGGGAAGAATGATGGGTCGCTAACGAGGCCCCTAAATCCACGGGATCATAATCGAGGTTGGAGACCCTTTGTATCGAGACCCAGGAAGAGCGAATTATATATCTATCAACGGATGTGGTAAAAATAATGCACTCTGGGCCAAATATAAGTTATAGACCTTGGGAGACACGATGAACGGTTGTACGTGATGGATAGAGGGCCATGCCGCTTATGGATCAACACTTACCCGGAAAAGAAGATTTTTACCCTTTTTAGACTTTTACTAGGACTGAAACTCCCATACTATATAAAGGGGGAGATGTTTCACTTCTTTTAACACATTGTAACATGCAACTCAAGGAAAATAAAGTTTATTTTCATCTTCTAGCTATTGTTAATAATGTTGATCACTTGTACTATTTTTCATTCACCACTAAGCTCGTACCGAGGGTCCAATCGAGGACGAGGTTAATGTTTAATCTAAGATCAGGCTTGGTCATAACATTGTGATTGGTTTGATTATTTCCTTCATATTTAATTCATTTATCTGCTATTCTTAATTATTCTTGTTGAATTAAATCATGTATCCTTTAAACCACATACAATTTAATTGTTACCTAATTTTAGAATAAACAATTCGTCATCCACCATAGGGCCAAGGATAATAGTTGTGATTTGATGAGAATCTCCATAACACACACTATTTTATGATGCTTCTTTGAAATCTTAAATTCAGGTTAGTCCAAAAATGTCAAACTCTCAGTCTGCTCACGTAAACGTTGATGCTGAGTCTGGCCATCACAGCGAAAATAATAATTTGGTGCCCAGCAATGATGTGCCTCCTGCCGATCCTAATGGCGTCCCAGCTGTCGACTCGATCAATGCTAACTCGCAGGTGGCCATCAACATCAATTTTCCAACTGATCTCGAAAGTAGTGTTCCTAGGGAACCCCGACCAACAACTCGTGAAGCGCCTGAAGGCGAAGGTTATGGGGTAAGCCTGCGGCTGATTTTCAAAATGTTATAGGCTCAACAAGCGGCAATACTATAGCTGCAGAATCAAAACCATGCCTCATATAGGGTCGAGCCCGAACAATCCAAGGGAAGCACCTAAAGAGACGAAAAAAATTACCGAGAGACCGGGTGAAGTCGAGCCCTGGGTAAATCCTGAGGTAACAAAAATTCTAGAAGCATTAACGAAATGGGTGGAGTCAGGAGAGAAAAAGATTAAGGCTAATGACAAGAAGGTGGAAACATACAATTCTAGGATCGATAAGATCCCGGGAGCACCCCTGATATTGAAGGGGCCGGACTCCTAGAAGTTTATCCAGAAGCCTTTTCCTCCGAGCGCGGAACCAAAGCCGATCCGAAAGAGATTTTGTATGCCCGATATCCTCAAGTATAATAGGACCACGGATCCAAATGAGCATGTGACCTCCTACACATGCGATTAAGGGGAACGACTTGGAAGACGATGAGATCTAGTCGGTGTTACTGATGAAGTTTGGGAGACTTTGTCCAAGGGAGAAATGATATGGTATCACAACCTACCCCCAAATTCCATTAACTTATTTACTATGCTTGTAGATGCATTCATGAAGGCCCATGCTGAGGCCATCTAGGTCGAGACTCGAAAGTCAGATCTCTTCAAGGTCAAACAAAGGGATAACGAGATGCTTAAGGAGTTCGTGTCAAGATTCTAGATGGACTAGATAGACCTACCACTGGTTTCAGACAATTGGGCTATTCAGGCATTCACTCATGGGCTCAACCCCAGAAGTTCCTTGGCAACTCCACATCTAAATAAAAATTTGGTGGAGTACCCGGTGGTAACTTGGGTCCGACATCCACAACTGGTACCAGTCGAAGATCAGGGTCCAAGGCGACCAAATATGGGCCCCTTCCGGATATGTTTACCTTATCAGGGTCGATGATAGGTTTAAAAGAGTTGATGATCATGATTTAAGACCGTTCCAAGATCGGTATCAACCATACAACGCAAACCAAATGGGAAATGGATACGAGCATCACCTTACAAGGAACGAGAAGAGAAGTGATCGAGGGCCTAGTGGACGAGGTCTAATGAGAAAAAATGTGTTCGACACACCGCTCAGGAGTACGAAAGCACAAAAATTATTACAGTACAACTTCAACATGGACGCTGCCAGCATCATGCCAGCGATAGGGCGCATCAAAGAGACCAAGTGGCCCCGACCATTGTAGTCCGACCCTACCAATAGGGATCCTAATTTGATGTGTAAGTATCACGACACTCATGGTCATAGGACCGAGGATTGCCGAAAATTGAGAGAAAAAGTTTCTCGGTTATTCAACAATGGCCACCTCCGAGAATTCCTGAGTGAGCGAGAGCAGACAAACATGCCAAACAAGAGGATCCTCAGCACGTGATCGACATGATCATCAGAGGGGCAGATGTTCCCCAAGGACCAATAATGAAACACACTAAAGTATCTATCACAAGGGAAAAACGCACCAGGGGTTATATTCCGGAAGGAGGCATTTTTTCAGCAACGAAAATTCCGAGGGCATCATTCAACCTCAAAATAATGCAGTGGTAATATCTATACTTATCAACAAATATCGAGTTAAACGTGTGTTGATTGATCCAGGTAGCTCGGCCAACATCATCATATCAAGGGTCGTGGAGCAATTGGGGTTACAAGAACAAATCGTAACGATAGTCGGAGTGTTGAACAGATTTAGCATAGCATGTGAGACCATGAAAGAAGAGATAACTTTGCCAGTAAACACCGTAGGAAAAATCTAAGAAACGAAGTTCTACATGATCGAAGGGGAAATGAGGTACAACACTCTATTCGGAAGTCCATGAGTCCACAACATGAAGGCAGTATCCTCGACCTTGCACCAGACGCTAAAATTTCCCACACCGAGGGGATTTAAAACGGTCTACAGAGAACAGGCGACTGCAAGGGAGATGTTTGCCGTCGATGAGGTAATCCCGGTGCCCACGGTTTCGACATCAAGGAACACGAAACCGACCAAAAAGGAAGAGATTAAATAGCAATCATTAATACCGGCCTTGGCCGAATCGGAGAAATAGGAAGAATGAGGGGCAGGCGAAGAGGACAATTATGGTGTCCCAAGATCATTCATAGCTCCTGATGACACCGATGCCACCAAATCAATGGTTGAAGAATTAAAACAAGTCATACGAATTGAGCATCTGCCAGATCAAAAGTTATACTTGGGCACGTGATTAATCCCTGAGATCCGGAAAAAACTTATTGATTTTCTTAAAGCTAAGACCGATTGTTTCGCTTGGTCCCATCTTGACATGACAGGGTTCCCACCGGAGGTAACCATCACCAGTTGAGTTTGGACCAGAAGTTCCATCCGGTCAAATAGAAGAGGAGGAGACAATCCGAGATTAAACACACATTCATCAAGGATGAGGTATCTAAACTTCTAAAAATAGGATCTATCCGGGAAATTAAATACCCCGATTGGCTAGCTAACGTAGTGGCAGTACCTAAAAAAGGAAATAAACTTAGGATGTGTGTGTATTATAAAGACCTAAATAAAACATCAATCGAATAATCGAAGCGACGGCCGGGCACGAGATACTCAATTTTATTGATGTTTCCTCCAGATACAACCAAATTCGGATGGACCCAGGCAATCAAGAAAAGACCTCTTTCATAACCAAATTCGGTACCTATTACTATAACATAATGTCGTTTGGACTAAAGAAGCTGGTTCCACCTACCAATTCCTAGTAAACTGGTTGTTCGAAGAATAAATAGGGAAATCAATAGAATTTTATATTGACGATATGTTGGTCAAGGCCCTGCGAGCAGAGGACCATTTGAAACATGTGCAGGAAACCTTCGACATACTAAGGAAAATAAACATGAAGCTAAACCTGGAGAAGGGTGCATTCGGGGTCGGTTTGGGCAAATTCCTCGGGTTCATGGTATCAAATCGAGGGATAGAGATCAACCCCAACAAGATAAAGGCCATAGAGGACATCACCATAGTGGACAACGTCAAGGAAATTCAAAGGCTGACCGAGTGTGTAGCCGTATTGGGCCGGTTTATCTCGAGGTCCTCGGATGATATCCATCGATTCTTATCACTATTAAAGACGAAGAACAACTTTTCCTAGACTCCGGAGTGTTAGCAAGCTTTGGAAGAACTCAAAGGTACCTGTCGAGCCCATCTCTGCTGCACACTTCGAAGGCAGACGAACAACTGTACCTCTACTTGGCGGTGTCCGAGGTGGAGGTAAGTGGTGTATTAGTCCGGGATGAAGAAGGCATGAAATTTCCTATTTACTATGTCAGTAGAACTCTAGGCAATGCCGAATCGAGGTATCCCCACCTGGAAAAGTTAGCACTCGCTTTGCTATGCGCTTCCAGGAAGCTAAAGTCGTACTTTCAATGCCACCCTATATGTGTGGAATATCATGCATAAGCCTGAGCTCTCAGTTGGTTGGCCAAATGGGTCATAGAAATTAGTGGGTAGGATATTGATTACCGACCCCAAACTTTCATATCTCATATTTTGGTACACTTCGTGACTGATTTGTCACCAACCTTAATACCCGAAGTCGAAAAGGAATTATTGCACTCGAAAGGGTCCGGGCTCGGTATCGTGTTAAAATCACATGCAGGAAGCCTAATTAAGGAGTCTATTAGAACTATAAAATTGACTAACAATGAAGCCGAGTAAGAGGCCATGATTGCAGGTCTAGAAATGGATAAGAGCCTTGGGGACGAAGTAATCGAAGCCAAATGCGACTCCCTCCTTGTCATAAATCAAGTCAACGGAATGTTCGAAGTAAAAGAAGAACGAATGTGGAGGTACTTGGACAAATTTCAGGTGAACCTGCACCAATTCAAGGAATGAATTCTGCAGCACGTACCCCGAGGTCAAAATAGTGAGGCCGATTCACTGGCCAACTTGGGGTCATCTGTAGACTCCGATGAATTCAGATCAGGGGCAATGGTACAATTAATGAACTCGGGGTAGAAGAAGTTTATGTCGTAGTAAAATCGACAAGTTTAACTTGGGATTGGAGAAATAAATATGTTAACTACCTGAAGACAGGAAAATTGCCTTCGGATCCTAAGGAATCGAGAGCCCCGCACACCAAGGCTGCCAGATTTTGCTTAGTCGAAGAGGCATTGTTCAGGAGATCCTTTTTCAATCCACTGGCTAGATGCGTAGGGCCTGTAGAGATCGAATATTCCATGACAGAAGTTCACGAGGGCACTTATGGGAACCATTAGGGGGCATAATTTTTAGTTCAGAAGCTAATCAGAGTCAGGTACAACTGGACCAAAATGGAGAAGGACGCAAATGACTTAATACAGAAATGAGACGAGATGCCAGAGACACACCCTGATGATCTATCAACCGGGAGAAATTCTCCACTCGGTCCTGTCTCCATAGCCATTTATGCAATGGGGGATGGACATCGTCTGTCCCTTGCAATGGGCATCCTGTAAAGCTCAATTCATATTATTCATGGCCGATTAATTTTCTAAATGGGTCGAGGCTCAGGTGTTCGAGAAGGTCCGAGAGAAAGAATTCATTGACTTCATCTTGGATCACATAATATGTTGATTTGGAATACCAGCCGAGATCGTTTGCGATAATGGGAAACAATTCATCGGCAACAAGGTGAGTAAGTTTTTTGAAGATCACAAGATCAAGAATATACGATCAACGCCTTACCACCCTAGTGGGAAAGGACAAGTGGAATGAACGGACAAAACTATACTCCACAACTGTGTGTAAGGGCTCAAATTACCTCAAAGAGAAGGTGTTAGGCACTCTTCGAGGTCCACAACTGTGGGTCTCAGTCGAACTTAAGACTATGTGGATTATGTAATTAGGCTAGATGATCAACTAAACAAAAGAGAATATAAAGGTCGATGAATTTTATTATAACACAACGAGAATTAGTACAAATCTTAGTATGACTATAAGGATACAAATACATTGGTCTATATTAAATGACTAAGTATGAATAACAAATATTTAAAGGAGGGGGTTCCAAAGTTTTTTAGCCTAAAGGATCATCATGTGAAACATAAATAATACTTCACAACTCCTTCTAGATAGGAGTTGCTCTTATTCAACGAGCACAGATTTTTATCTCCTGCTACCCGATTACTATGTTGAAGTTGTTTACTTAAAGACGTCTAATTCAATTCTAAGTCGTGCCTTATGCTTGCACTACCCGTCCCATGCCTATGGTCCAGAAGGCTTTGGACCTCTACTAGGTGGTTCTAGACTCAGCTTAGGTTGCTCAAAATGATAAAACTAGGCGACATTCAAAACAGATAGGACTTCACGTAAAGACAATTAAAGGCTCAAGTTAGCCTCCACACATAAGCAAAAAATTCACGCGAGCAGTTTAGGCAACATAGATATTCAGAATCAGAATTTAAAGTCCTATAGGCATGGTTTCTAGGTGATTCTAGATTTCCAGCAGTGTACATGCAACGAATTTTGTAGATTGAGGTATTACAAATCCTACAAGCATTATTTCTAAATTGTTGGTGCAAGAAGACAGTAAAAACTATCCAAATTACCATTGCTAGTGTTATAGACATGTTTCTTAAGCATGTGACAGTGTCCTATAGGCAGGATCTCTAGTAGTTAACAACTGAAATTGAATTTATGTACTTTATCCCTATAGGCATGTCGTCTAAGTGTGGTAATGCGACAAAATGACAAGTAATTGATTGGTTGATTAAGATCCTATAGTAATGATATCTAAAGAAGCAACGTACTAAGAACAATAGAAGCAGTTGATTAATTAGTTAACCTTATAGTCATGGTATCTAGATGAATATGCCATAAACGTGTATTATTGTTTCCTACAAGCATGTTTTATATTGAGAAAAGCGTGTGATCACCATAAACATGTTGTCTAAAACACTCAGTAGCAGATACAGAAACAAGTGCAGCAATTAGCATGCTTTGGATAAAGTACTTATGTCAGGCAAATTACATGAAGTGTGTGCAATTCTTATAGATATGATTTCTATCAGTGTACGACACATGGAACTAAATAGCATATGGGGCATGCTGAACAAAATATCAAGTAGATCACACAAACCCTAGATGCATGTTTTCTACCCGTTCATGCAATTATTAGAATATACCCGTTGTTCCCCAATTTCATTAACACCCCAATTGTTTGTTTACAAATTATTACATGCCCAAATAATGAATAAGTACATGCCTAAAAATAAATGTAAAACAACCTAGTGGTGCATCTGGGCCTTCAAATGGCTTAAGAATATGGACATGCTCATATTCCATGTGCAGATAGCATGCTCAAAACCACAGTACCATGAACCAGTTCAGCAATCCAAGCCCAACAATAAAACAATTCTCTTGCCCGTCCATTACCAATTATAGATAATTAAAGAAATGAATGGCAACTCATATAAACCCCAAATCAGTTAAGATAACTCAAATTCTAAGGTGGAGCATATGCTCATTTGGCTCTAATACCACAACTAACGAAAGTAGGAATTTACACATCCCAGGGGTAAGACACACACTTGAACATCACATAAGCACACACAAGGTGTAGAGAGTATGCAAAACACATATATTGGACATATACATGGGTTTTCAAGATTAGAAAACAAGTTCAAGGTAATAGGTTTCTTGGATAACAAGAGTCCAAAAACAGAGGAGTTAAGCATGAGAGTTCAAAGAAAGCAGAGTCATGATTTAGCTTCCAGAAGGTTAACAAGAAGAAATGACATACTCGAGAAATAAGGACCAACCATAAACTTCACAAGAAAATCATAACATACGCATGTAGGGAAACCATATCTAAGACTTGTAGGTCAATTTATGACAAGCAAAAAGTATTTTATGAGAAAACCTATTAAGAAATTAAGGTCATCAATATTGATAAACTCTTCACAACAGTTACTTAGAAGGAAGGTATCTAATTATGAGAATACAAGTCTATAGCAAGTTCCATTATGCATACCAAGGATAACAACAAGCATGGAGCTGATCAAACTAGCACTAGCAAGCATGGCCTATAGAATAGTGTTGTGGCAGCCAAAATAGTGGTAAGACATGAAACTATAGTACAATGTTAAATCTTGAAAATATCGTAGAAATATACAATCTGAATTCTGGAGTCGAATTCCGAGGTCCCTAGCACGAGAAATGAATTTTTGATGAAAATTGTTAGACTGAAGTTTAAAAGGATTTAAAAAAAATTGATTAATGTTTGAACTCATTGGTATCAGTCCCATACTTTGGTTCCGGAGCCCGGTACAGGTCTAATATAATGTTTAAGTCATGTCTGTGAAATTTGGTAGAAATCAGAGTTGATTTGACGTGATTCGGATGTCCGGTTGAGAAATAGAAACTTTAAAGTGTTCTTGAGAATTTAATTAATTTTGATGTTAAATCCGTAGTTTTAGGTGTTATTTTAGCGATTTGATCGCACGAGAAAGTCCGTAGGATGTTTTTAGACTTACGTGCATATTTGGTTTGGAGCCTCGAGGGCTCGAGTGAGTTTCGGGTAGGCTTCGGGATATTTTAAATTTAGAAATTCTGATGTCTTTGTTGTTGCTGGTGCACAAGTGATTTGTGCGCTCGCGATCGTGAAGTGTAAACTAGGCTGAGGGAAAAATCCTTCTTCACGAACGCGAAGTACTGGTCATGGATGCGAAGCACTGGGGGGTGGTACCCTTTGTGAACGCGATCAGCCTTCAGAGAACACAATAGGTTAAGGGACCTGAGGGAGGGGAGTCACGTTCTTCTACGCGAACGCGACCACTGGTTCGCGAATGCGGTGGTCACGCGGGAAAAACCATCACGAACGCGAGCATCCCTTCGCTAACACGTAGGTCTTTTGGCTGCAAAGCATCACAAACGCGAAGAAGACCTGTCCAATGAATTAATAGAACCTAAAATAGGAATTGTCCATTCTTTCATATTTTCAAAACCAAGAAGGCTTATAGGCTATTTTCAAGAGACAAGTTCTTCCACAAAGTGTTGGTAAATGATTCTAAATTACTCCTTCCCAATTACCCATTGTTTTTCATGAATTTTCAACCAAAAATATAAGGTTTTCATGGTAGAAATTGGGGGTTTGAGTAGAATTAGGGAATATTGTATTATTGGAATTTAGACCTCGAATTTGGGTCAGATTTCGAAACTAATTACACATTCAGGCTCGGGGGTGATTAGGTACACGAATTTTGGTCTGAACCTCTAGTTTAGACAAAGCGGGCCCGGGGTCGATTTTTAACTTTTTTTTTGGAAAAATTCAGGAAATAAGTAATTATTCATTAAAGTCGATTCCTTTAGCAACAACTGATGATATTAAACTAATTATTATTAGATACAAGTGGGTTTGAGGTGAATTCTAAAGGGAAAGCTATACTTGAGCAGTGAGTGGCCTGCAAAATCGAGGTAAGTGTTGTGCCTAACCTTAGCTTGAAGGAATAGGTATTGTGTGTTTACTTGCTACGTCTTTTGCTGCTGAAAGTGATGTATATGTGAGGTGACGAGTACCTTTACGTTGTAGTCGAGTCATAACATGCGAGTGAAAGTCCATTCTTGTTATTTTTGTAATCTTAAAGTCTATTATCCATGCTTATTGTTGCTATTGAGTTGCTGAGAGAACTGTATCCGGTTCCACCGAGATGGATAATATTGTGAACATTGATTCAAGGTTGAAACGTTAAATTGTGAAAATTTCTCTTTATCTGTTGTTAGTGATTCTGTGAATGGTGAGCAAGAGTGTAAAGCACGAAGGGTGATGCCGTGCATAATTTATTTTATATGGTGAGGAAGAGTGTAAAGCACGAGGGGTGATGCCGTTCATGATTTATTTATATTGTGAGAAAGAGTGTAATGCATGAAGGGTGATGCCGTGCATGATTTACTTATATTGTGAAGAAGAGTGTAAAGTACAAAGGGTGATGCCATGCATAATTTATTTGATATGGTGAGGAAGAGTGTAAAGAACGACTGATGCCGTGCATGGTTTATTTATATTGTGAGGAAGAGTGTAAAGCACGAAGGGTGATGCCGTGCATGATTTATTTATATTGTGTTGAGTGTAACAACACGAAGGGTGATGCAGTGCATTCTTATTTAAAATCTGGTGAGGCTGAGAGTAAAAGCACGAAGGGTGATGCCGTGCATTCCTATTTGTTATTTGGTGAGGCTGAGAGTAAAAGCTCGAAGGGTGATGCCGTATAGATTTCCTTCCTATTTTAGTTGCTTAATTTGGTTGTTTGTTAATCACTGTTTATTTCTGCCTTCTCGTTTTTCTCACTCCTTATGTTGAAATTTACCACTGTATGTCCCCTTCCCATTAATTGATGTTTTAATTCTTTATTTGTTGTTATTTTCATTAGCATGATTATATATGTCCATGTTTTATGTGGTGTCCTGTCCTAGCCTCGTCACTACTTAGGCCCGGTACTTACCGGTACATGGGGTCAATTGTACTGATACTGTACTCTGCACTTTCTGTGCAGATCCATGTTTAGGTCCGAGCCGAGTTCGAGTTGTAGAATACTATTCGCACGGAGACACGAGGTAGATTTGCCGACATCCGCAGATTCCCGGAGTCTCTTCCTTATTATTCAGTTGCTGTTTTATTTTGTTCAGAACAAATATATATTTTCTTTCAGCCAAATACTGGTAGTGAATTCTTAGTAGTTCGTGAATTGTGACTCCAAACCCTAGGTAGCTAGAGATTAGTATTATTTTCGCAATATCGTATACTATTTTATTTGTTATTTTTGGTACTATATATTGGATGATAGTAAAACTTCGTATATATAATTTAATTATTTTAATATCGTAACCCTCTAATGTTGGATTGCCTAGCAAGTACAGCTTTAGGCGCCATCACGGTCCCGACGGTGGGAAATCGGGCCGTGACAAGTTGGTATTAGAGCACTAGGTTTCCTAGGTCTCACAATTCACGGACAAGCTTATTAGAGTCTGAGGGATTGGTACGGAGACGTCTGTACCTATCCCCCAGGGGCTATAAGGTTAGGAACAAGCTCACTTTTGTTCAAATCTGTCGTGCAATTCTTGTTATCCCAATACTTATTAAACTCTTCTATTCTTATTATCTCGAGATGGCGTTAACATGTACCTCATCTTCCGCTGACTAACAGCCGGACCCTCCAGCAGCAACAACTCCTACAAGGGGCTGAGGCCGAGGCCATGCCAGAGGCTGAGGCAGGGGTAGGACTCAACCCAGTGTTCAGGCAACAACTCCATCTGCAGAGCCTTAGACAGAGGTCGGTGGAGAGGCTCCAGCTCAGACCGTTCCGGCGGGACCATCTCAGGTCCTAGAGGGGTTTATTGCTACCCCGGTGCTTCAGGATGCCTTGGTCCGACTAGTGGGCCTTATGGAGAGTGTAGCCTAGTCTAGTGCACTCCCCAGGGCAGCAACCGTATCTCAGGCTAGAGAAGGAGTCCAGACCCCTGTTACCCATATCCCGGAGCAGATCACTCCTCAGCTTCAGACCCCAACAGCCCATCCAGTTGGGGTAGTTCAGCCAGTTGCTGCAGCACCACTCGTTGATGGGACAACTATGTCCTTCGATGCTTTATGGAGATTGGATAGGTTTATCAAGATTTTCCCTATTAAATTCAGTGGTGCCACTTCAGAGAACCCCCAGGAATACCTTGATAGCTGTCATGAGGTTCTTCAGAACATGGGTATCTTGGAGACCAATAGGGTCGCCTTTGCTGCTTTCCAGATGACTGGTTCTACCAATAAATGGTGGAGGGATTATCTATTGACTAGACCAGCTGGGTCACCTGCTCTTACTTGGGATCAATTTTCACACCTCTTCTTCAAGAAGTTTCTACCTATTGCTACTAGAGAGGAGCGCCACTGTCAGTTTGAGCATCTCCAACACGGCAGCATGACTGCAGTATGAGACCCGTTTTGTGAATTTGGCCCATCATGCTACTCTTTTGCTATCCACATAGAGGGAGAGGGTTATGAGATTTATTGAGGGTCTTGCTCAGCCTAACAGATTGTAGATGGCTAAGGAGACAGGGAGCGAGATCTCTTTCCAGGATGCGGCCAATGTGGCCCGGCGAGTTGAGGTGGTTCTTGGATTGGGAGTTCAGGGGTCAGACAAGAGACCTCGCCATTCCGGTGGATTCAGTTGTGCCTCATCTGGAGGCGTGGGTACTTTTAGTAGAGGCCATTCTTTGAGGCCATTCCATTCAGCACTTCAGGCATCCCATGGTGCCCTAGGTGGTCACAACCCTTACATGCCTTATTCTGATAAGCCAACTCCTATCAGTGCACCTCCTTTTTAGAGTTTTCAGGGCGGTTATACAGGTCGACAGGGTCAGTTTACTGGGCAAGCAGTCTCAGCAGCCGAAGTCTTGTTATACTTGTGGTGACCCGAGGCACATTGCTAGATATTGACCTCGCGCATTGGGTAGTTCTCAGTATCAGGGTTCTCGTGCTATAGTTCCGGCACCAGCTGCCATACCACCTGCCCAGCCAGCCAGGGGTAGGGGTCACATAGCCACAAGTTGGGGCTAGATTATTAGAGGTAGAGGCTAGCCCGCTAGAGGTGGAGGTCCTCCTGTCAGAGATCGTCCTAGAGACATGGTTCAGGGTGGTGGGGCCCAACCCCGATTTTATCCATTTACGGCCAAACATGAGGTGGAGTCCTCTGATGCTGTTATCATAGGTACCATTTCAGTTTGTAATAGAGATGCTTCGGTTCTGTTTGATCCGGGGTCTACTTACTCTTATGTGTCATCTTACTTTGCTTTATATTTGGTTGTGCCTCGTGATTCCTTGAGCATCCCTGTATATGTGTCCACGCCCGTGGGGGATGCTTTTGTTGTAGATCGTGTATATCGCTCGTGTGTGGTCGTTATTGGAAGTCTTGAGACCAGGGTAGACCTTTTTCTTCTTGATATGGTTGATTTCGATGTCATATTGGGCATGGATTGGCTGTCACCTTACTACGCTATCTTGGACTGTCATGCCAAGTTAGTGACATTAGCCTTGACGGGGTTACCTCGATTAGAGTGGAGAGGGACTCCTGGTCATTCATCCAGCAGGGTTATTTCTTATATGAAGACTCGACATATGGTCGAGAAGGGGTGTTAGGCCTATTTGGCTCATGTTCGTGATTCTAATGCTGAGGTTTCTCCTATAGACTCTGTGCCTGTCATTCGCGAGTTTCCCGCAGACCTGCCGGGGATGCCACCTGATAGGGATATTGATTTTTGCATTGATGTGGCTTTGGGCACTCAGCCCATTTTTATTCCTCCATACTGGATGGCCCCACCAGAGTTGATAGAATTGAAGGAACAACTGCAAGATTTTCTTGATAAGGGTTTCATTAGACCTAGTGTCTCGCCCTGGGGTGCACCGGTTTTGTTCGTGAAGAAGAAGAATGGATGGATGAGGATGTGTATAGATTACTGGTAGTTGAACAAAGTCACTATCATGAACAAACATCCATTGCCGAGGATTGATGATTTGTTTGATCAGCTTCAGGGTGCCAAAGTGTTTTCAAAGATCGAATTGAGATCGTGCTACCATCAGTTGAAGATTAGGGCATCCGATGTCCCTAAGACAGCCTTTCGGATGAGGTATGGGCACTATGAATTTCTGGTGATGTCTTTTAGCTTGACCAATGCCCCCACAACATTTATGGATTTGATGAATCGGGTGTTCAAGACTTATCTGGATTCCTTCGTAATTGTGTTTATTGATGACATTCTAATATACTACCGCAGTCGGAAGGAGCATGAGCAACACCTCCTGATAGCACTTCAGAGTTTGATGGACAATCGATTGTATGCTAAATTTACAAAGTGCGAGTTTTGGTTGGATTCAGTTGCTTTCTTGGGTCACGTTGTATCAACAGAGGATATTTAGTTGGATCCTAAGAAGATTGAGGCAGTCAAGAACTGGCCTAGATCCACTTCAGCCACGGAGATCAGGAACTTCTTGGGTTTGGCAAGTTTTTACCGTCAGTTTGTGAAAGGGTTTTCATCTATAGCAGCCCCAATGACTAAGTTGACTTACAAGGGTTCCGCATTCAAATGGTCAAACGAGTGTGAGGCGAGTTTTTAGAAGCTCAAGACAGCCTTGACTTCAACACCGGTGTTGGTATTTCCCTCACGCTCAGGATATTTCACGATATATTTTGATGCCTCCCACATGGGGCTCAGAGCGGTATTGATGTAGGAAGGTAGGGTGATTGTATATGTGTCTCGACAATTAAAGATTCATGAGAAGAATTTACCCTATCCATGACTTAGAGGTGGCAGCCATTGTTCACGCATTGAATATTTGGAGGCACTATCTTTATGGCGTGCCGTGTGAGGTTTTCACATATCATCGCATCCTTCAGTATTTGTTCAAGCAAAAGTATCTCAATCTGAGGCAAATGAGATGGTTAGAACTATTGAAAGACTATGATGTCACTATATTGTATCATCCGGGAAAGGCCAATGTGGTGGCCGATGCATTGAGTAGGACGTCAGTGAGTATGGGCAGCCTGGCATTCGTTCCATTCGGTGAAAGATCACTAGCTTCAGATATTCAGACTTTGGCTAACCAGTTTGTGAGGTTGGATATTTCAGAGCCCAACCGTATTCTAGCTTATATAGTCGCACAGTCTTCCTTATTTGAGCGTATTAGAGATCGGCAGTATGATGACCGTCACTTGATAGTCCTTAGGGACACAGTTCCATATGGTGGTTCCAAGTAGGTTACAGTTGGAGATGACGGTGTTTTGAGGATGCAGGGTCGAGTGTGTGTGCCTAATGTTGATGGGCTTCGTGAGTTGATCCTTGAGGAGGCTCACAGTTCTAAGTATTCTATTCACCCTTGTGCTGCCAAGATGTACCAGGACCTGCGGCAACATTATTGGTTGTGAAGGATGAAGAAGGATATTGTTGCTTACGTGGCTCGGTGCTTGAATTTTCAGCAGGTGAAGTATGAGCATCAAAGACCCGGAGGTTTGCTTCAGCAAATGGAGATTCCTGAGTGGAAGTGGGAGCATATTATTATGAACATTTTTATTGGACTCCCACGGACTCAGAGGAAGTTCAACGCCATGTGTGTTATTGTGGATAGCCTGACTAAGTCATCACACTTCATTCCTGTGGCAAGTACTTACTCTTCGGAGCGGTTGGAAGAGATTTATATTCGGGATATCGTTCGCCTTATCGGTGTGCCCGTGTCTATCATTTCTGATCGAGGTACGTAGTTTACCTCGCACTTTTGGAGGGAAGTACAACGTGGTTTGGGTATGTGGGTAGAGTTGAGCACAACATTCCATCCTCCGACGGAGGGGCAGTTCGAGCTTACTATTCAGATCTTGGAGGATATGCTCCGTGCTTGTGTTATAGATTTTGAAGGATCGTGGGATCAGTTCTTGCCGTTAACGGAGTTTTCCTACAACAACAGCTACCAGTCGAGCATTCAGATGGCTCTCTATGAGGCATTATATGGTAGATGGTGCACATTGCCAGTTGGATGGTTTGAGCCGAGAGAGGCTCGATTGTGGGGTGCAGACTTAGTTCAGGAGGTCTTCGACAAGGTCAAGATTATACAGGATCGACTTCGTACAGCTCAGTCAAGAGAAAAGAGTTAATCCGACCGTAAAGTTCGTGAGGTAGCATTCATGGTCGGAGAGAGGATATTACTTCGGGTATCACCCATGAAGGTTGTTATGAGATTTGGGAAGAAGGGAAGGTTGAGCCCTAGGTATATCGGGCCATTTAAGATTCTTGAGAAAGTGGGGGAGGTAGCTTATAAACTTGCATTGCCTTCGGGGTTATCCTTATTTCATCCGGTATTCTATGTGTCCGTGCTCTGGAAGTATCATGGTGACCCGTCCCACGTGTTGGATTTAAGCTCTGTCTAGTTGCATAAGGATTTAACTTATAAGGAGGAGCCGATAGCCATTCTAGACCGGCAAGTTCGACAATTGAGGTCAAAGATTTACCCTTCAGTTCGAGTATAGTGGAGAGGTCATCCCGTTGAGGAAGCTACTTCGGAGTTCGAGTCAGACATGCGGGGTAGATATCCCCACTTGTTCGCCAATTCAGGTACTTTTCTATGTCTGTTCAAGGATGAACGTTTGTTTTAGAGGTGGAGATTGTGATGATCCAAATGGTCATCTTATGAATAAGACTCTATTCCGAGCTCGTTAGCCTTAAAAGCCTTATTTTCATTCACCTTGATTTGCATGCGCAGCCCGGGCGTGAATCCAGAAAGCCTTTATGTGAAAATTTATGAAATAATAATTTTTTGGGATTTAAAAGTTATTTTAGTTGACTTTGGTCAACATTTTGAGCAGACGGACCCGGACCCGTGTTCCGACGGTCCCGGTGGGTCTGTAATAAAATATGGGATCTGGGCGTATGCCCGTTATCGAATTCCGAGGTCCCTAACACGAGAAATGAATTTTTGATGAAAATTGTAAGATTGAAGTTTAAAAGGATTTAAAGGAATTGATTAATATTTGAACTCGTTGGTACCAGACCCGTATTTTGGTTCTGGAGCCCGGTACAAGTCCATTACAATGTTTAAGTCATGTCTGTGAAATTGGTAGAAATCGGAGTTGATTTGACGTGATTCGAAAGTCTGGTTGAGAAAATAGAAACTTTAAAGTGTTCTTGATAATTTCATTGATTTTGATGTTAAAACCGTAGTTTTAGGTGTTATTTTAGCGATTTGATCGCACGATCAAGTCCGTATGATGTTTTTAGACTTGCGTGCACGTTTGGTTTGGAGTCCCGAGGGCTCGGGTGAGTTTCGGGTAGGCTTCGGGATGTTTTAAACTTAGAAATTCTGTTGTCTTTGCTGTTGCTGGTGCACAGGTGATTTGTGCTTCGTGACCGTGAAGCCTCTCTCGCCACCACGAAGTGTAAAACAGGATGAGGAAAAAATCCTTCTCCGCGAACACGAAGTACTGGTCGCAAATGTGAAGCATTGGGGGGTGGTAGCCTTCTCAAACGTGATCATCCTTCCAAGAACGCGATAGGTTAAGGGACCTAGGCGAGGGGAGTCACGTTCTTCTACATGAACGCGAACACTGGGTCGCGAACGCGGTGGTCAGGGGGGACAAACCATCACGGACACAAGAAGCTATTTGCGAACACGTAGGCCTTCTGTCCGCAAAGCATCGCGAACGCAACAGGTCCTTCACGAACGCTAAGAAAACCTGTCCAGCGAATTAATACAGAACCTAAAACGGGAATTGGCCATTCTTTCATATTTTCAAAACCAAGAAGGCTTAGAGGAGATTTTCAAGATACAAGTTCTTCCCCAAAGTGTTGGTAAATGATTCTAAAATGCTCTCTCCCAATTACCCATTGTTTTTTTCATCAATTTTCAACCAAAAATCTAAGGTTTTCATGGTAGAAATTGGGGGTTTGGGTAGAATAAGGGAATTTTGTATTATTGGAATTTAGACCTTGAATTGGGGTCGGATTTCGAAACTAATTACACATTCGGGCTCGGAAGTGAATGGGTAAAAGAATTTTGGTCCGAATCTCGAGTTTGGACCAAGCGAGCCCGGGGTCGGTTTTTAATTTTTTTTTTGGAAAAATTCGGGAAATCAGTAATTATTCATTAAAGTCGATTCCTTCAGCGACAATTGATGATATTAAACTAGTTATGATTAGATACAAGTGGGTTGGAGATGAATTCTAAACGGAAAGAAGTACTTAAGCAATGAGTGGCCTGCAAAATCGAGGTAGGTGTTGTGCCTAACCTTAGCTTGAGGGAATAGGTATTGTGTGATTACTTGCTAAGTTTTTTGTTGTTGAAAACGATGTATAGGTGAGGTGACGAGTACCTATAAGTTGTAGTCGAGTCATAACATGCGAGTGAAAGTTCATTCTTGTTATTGTTGTAATCTTAAAGTCTATTATCCATGCTTATTGTTTCTATTGAACTGTTTCCGGTTCCACCGAGATGGATAACATTGTGAACATTGATTCGAGGTTGAAACGTTAAATTGTGAAAATTTATCTTTATCTGGTCTTAATGATTCTGTGATTGGTGAGGAAGAGTGTAAAGCACGAAGGGTGATGCCGTGCATAATTTTTATTTTATATAGTGAGAGAGAGTGTAAAGAACGAAGGGTGATGCCATGCATGCTTTATTTATATTGTGAGGAAGAGTGTATAGCACAAAGGGTAATGCCGTGCATGATTTGTTTATATTGTGAGGAAGAGTGTAAAGCACGAAGGGTGATGTCGTGCATAATTTATTTTACACAGCGAGGAAGAGTGTAAAGAACGAAGGGTGATGCCGTGCATGATTTATTTATATTGTTACGAAGAGTGTAAAGCACGAAGGGTGATGCTATGCATGATTTATTTATATTGTGAGGTTGAGTTTAAAATCACGAAGGGTGATGCCGTGCATTCTTATTTATAATCTGGTGAGGCTGAGAGTAAAAGTACGAAGGGTGATGCGTGCATTCCTATTTGTTATTTGGTGAGGCTGAGAGTAAAAGAACGAAGGGTGATGCCGTGCAGATTTCCTTCCTATTTTAGTTGCTTAATTTGGTTGTTTGTTAATCACTGTTCATTTCTGCCTTCTCATTTTTCTCACTCATTATGTTGAAATTTCCAACTGTATGTCCACTTTACATTAATTGTTGTTTTAATTCTTTATTTGCTGTTATTTCCAATAGCATGTTTATATATGTCCAGGTTTTATGTGGTGTCCTGTCCTAGCCTCGTCACTACTTCGCCGAGGTTAGGCTCGGTACTTACTAGTACATGGGGTCAGTTGTACTGATACTGCACTATGCACTTTGTGTGCAGATCTAGGTTTAGGCCCGAGCTTAGTTCGAGTTGTAGAAGACTATTCGCACGGAGACACGAGGTAGATCTGTCGACGTCCGCAGATTCCTAGAGTCTTCCTTATTATTCAGTTACTGTTTTATTTAGTTCAGAACAAATATATATTTTCTTTCAGCCAAATACTTGTAGTAAATTCTTAGTAGTTCGTGAATTGTGACTCCAATCCTGGATAGCTAGTATTATTTTCACAGTATCGTATACTATTTCATTTGTTATTTTTGGTACCATATATTGGATGGTAGTAAAACTTTGTATATATACTTTAATTGTTTTAATGTTGTAACTCTCTAATGTTGTCTTGCCTAGCAAGTATAGCGTTAGGCGCCATCACGGTCCCGATGGTGGGAAATCGGGTCGTGACAAAAAGCTTCAAGATTCAATGATCCCTTTAAGAAAGTGAGCAAGTTGAAAGTTGTATATATGAATGTCTTAGCATGAAGAGGGAAGAACACATTTGGAACATTTTGTGGGAAATTATGGATTACTAATAAATCTTAACACAAGAATTCACAGCAGAGTATAAAGATGCACTCACGCCGGGCATTGATCACGTTTAACATTCGAGCCAAGCAAACATACAAAGAGAAGGAATTATGTTAGTTAACTACTCATGATTCTAAGAGTAGAATCTAAACAGAATTAGGGCATTAAAAACTGCATAGAGAGGCAGACGTGATTGAAAATAAAGGTAGCATAGTAGAAGGATCACAGAAGTTCATGTAACATGTAAGAAGGCCAGAACTTTATTACACCTAGAAGAGAACAAACTACACATGTAGAAGCTTTAGATTTATCTAATATCAGAGCACACAAAATTGTGGTAGTAACATCATCGAGACCGACAATCATTAGAACATGTGATTATCATACAAAATTAGAAATCTCATAAACAACAAGGAAACTAAGCTAAACAACAATGGTACAAACAATCATCATATAGGGGGGGGGGGGTGATTTGAACTGTAAAGGTAAAGANTAATATCAGAGCACACAAAATTGTGGTAGTAACATCATCGAGACCGACAATCATTAGAACATGTGATTATCATACAAAATTAGAAATCTCATAAACAACAAGGAAACTAAGCTAAACAACAATGGTACAAACAATCATCATATAGGGGGGGGGGGAGTGATTTGAACTGTAAAGGTAAAGAACATTAACCAGTTATAAATATAAACGAGCAAAATAGTGAGGAATTTAGAATATTAGTAAGTTCTACAACAACAATTGAAGAAAGACGGTGAAAACCTCAAAACCCCAAGTGCTTCAGAGTTCACAAGAGCCTCATGAAAGGCTCCGAGCATTGCTTGCATTGGTAGAGGTCGTTTAGTAGTACTATGGCCTTGACTTTCAGCCGGCCAAGAATTCAACAGTTTCAGAAAATACTTAAGTAGGTGCATATAGACGCAATATAGTCTAAATCTCGAAGGTCTAGAGATGGTTTCTTGATTTAGGACCGTATACTTGCGAAATATAGGCAAGTATTATGTACCAATACCATGTAAATAACAGAGTGATCGAACATATATGGAAGGGAAAACCTAGGGAGATTCCATATTAGAACTGGAGATGGGGAAGACTTGAGGAGGCGGCTGTAGGGTTTGAGAAGAGAAGAAGAGAGTACAGAGGATTCTAGGGCGGCAGTCTCAGGGAAATGGGTGTTAGGGTTTTGGGTTGAGTAGTTTAAAGATGGGTGATGGCGTGTGAGTCATTGATCTCTGACATCAACGACTGAGATATAAGGAAATAGTGGGGCGGTCGTTTAAAACGGGTACCGACCAGGTTAATTAAAGAGGTTATTTGGTTTGGGCTGCTGATGTTGGGCTAAGGCATTGTGCCAAGGTTTTGGTCCGAAAATTAGCCTATATTGGGCCAATAATTAAATACACAAAAATTATTTAAAAAATAATTTATAAAAATAATTAATAGATAGTAAAATATTACTTGTGCAATAAAATGATTGAAAAATAATAACTTAAAATTATAAAAATATAAAATGTTATTTTAACCTAAACAATGTGATAAATATAATTATGCATAACATATAGGATATTATTGCATATTTATGTAAATATACTAAAAATACACATATAAATATAAGAATAAAGTAAAAAATATTTTAAAATATGTATATGGATGTGAATAATAAATTTGGATGATTAGGTCATTACAAAATAATTTGAAAGGGTAACTAGTAAATAATCAAGTAGTTTAAATGCAAAGAACTCAATTTTAAAACTCTAAAAATTATGGAAATTATACAAAATACTTGTATAAACGGAGAAGGGTCAAAAATATTCCTCTACTATGCGAAAAGGATCATATATATCCTTCGTTATACTATATGTCCATCAAAGGCCCCGGCATTATAAAACAGATACAAAATACCCTTCCTTCGTTAGGACCTCCACCATGTCCAATATCATCCCACGTGGCCTAACATTTTGCTGAGCTAAGTGCCACGTGGCAATGCCACTTCACCGCCCCAACCCTACTTACCTCCTCCTCCCTTCCACACGTCTTCCTTCACCACCATTTTCTCCTTCACCCAACCATCATCAACATCACTCAACTACCATAATCACTATCACCAATGAAAACCAGAACTTCCAGTATCCTTCATTCAACTGTCCATAAAACCCAACAAAGAGATATGTAATTTTTCTCGTTTAATAAACGAAATAACAAATATAGAAGGACGACAAGAATAGAATAATCCAACCTTGTTAGCTTAAATATTCATCATTCTCTCCTCTATATCTTGCTTCATCATTGATCTTGGTAAAAAGTGTTCTCGGTCACTGTGATAAATCTTTGGTATTCAAACCTTATAGATATGAAAACTTCTAAACTATTATTAGTGATGACCTTATTTATTTTTTCATAAGTATTGAGTTACTCGTTGAAGAGTTCAAATTAAAAGAGGCCAAAATGCTTTTTCATTGTAACCAATTCCCGAGCATTGACTTCTAAGAAGGTAAAAGAGTTATGTTGAAGAAGAATTTTGACTGTACATCGAAACTCCCTCAAAGAATTTTTCTATAAATTGTAACATACGTTGACAAATAACTTATTTTATTGATTATGATACTCCCTTAAACGACATGGACATCATCGCACTTGTTTTATTGATCATGAGAGGGGTGGTAGTGATTATGGTAGTTGGGTTATGTTGATGATGGTGGTCAGGTGAATGAAGGCAGTGGTGAAGAAGACGTGGGGGAGGGGGGAGGAGGTAAATATGGTTAGGGCGGTGAAGTGGCATTGCCAAGTGGCACTTAGCTAAAAAAAATGTTAGGCCACGTGGGATGATATTGGACATGGTGGAGGTCCTAACAGAGGAAGGATATTTTTGTACTTGTTTTATACGTTGGGGGCTTTGATGGACATATAGTTTAACAGAGGATATATATGATCCTTTTCGCATAGTAGAGGGATATTTTTGACCCTTTTCCGGTTGTAAATTAAGTAATGATGCAAAATGATATTTTGAAAGTATATATATATATTTGGAAAATATGAGGGAAAAATTGGGTATCAACAGCTGCCCCTCTTTACCCGAGAATGATGAAAGAGTTGTCGGGTAACGAAAATGATGACCAATTTTGTCCGAATTGAGTGAGGAATGATGTGGTTTAAAAAAGGGGTCGAACCCTAGTTCTTGAGTTGCCTACATATCCCTGGTGTTACGGGAATCAGGTCGTGTGTAGTTGCGGATCGAACGGCGAACGAAATCGATGGAGTTATTATACGAGTGATCATATGTTTCGAAAAGGATCTTTTGGATTAGATATTGTTGTAAGTAACGAACAATTTTAGGTGCAGTCGTGAATGAAAAATGAACATTACGAGTGTATCACAAGGCAGATATCTGAACAGTCATAGAGTAAAAGGTAGGCAATTACGGATCGTCAGTTATGTTTGAAGCAGTCGAAAGGATATGAATGTTGTGAACGAAAACCAAAGAGAAAATTGCTCCTATTTGCAGAACAGTTACCTCCCGAGTTACCTGCAATCTCAAAACATGGTACAGACGAACATATATAGGTTTAAACATGATACAAATTCCCTTTGGACCATGAAGGTTGTCTTTGGACGCTGAGGATGATGTCCTTAGACCATGACAAACTATGCCATGAAGCATATGATAAGAAATTTGCAGGATATGAAATGGTGCCCTCGGGCCATGTGGATGGTGCCTTTGGACTATGACACCTTTGAATAATGATGTGCAGTTTCAAGAGATCCTCAGGCCATGGAATGGCGTCTCCCCGCTATGAGGATAGTGCCTTCAGACTATGACGCCGTCGGACAAAAGTGGTGATATTTCAGCCAATGAAATGCAAGGATATGATGCTTAGTCATATGCGAGGACGAGACAAATTCAGGCTCAGTCTTGTATGAGATGAGGGAAGTGCTTAGACCTATGAGAATAAATGGGATAGTTCTTGGCCTTAGGTAGTGTAGTAGAGATAGCTTTTTAGTCCTATGCAAAGAAAATGCAATATTTAGCCTCATGCAGGAAATAAAGACAATGCTTAGTCTCATGTAAGGAAAGGTAGTGATTATACTTATGCAATTACAGAGGTAATGCTTAGCCTCATGCAAGAAGTGGAGACAATGCTTAGTCTCATGCAGAGGAAGAGAGACAGGGCTTAGTCTCATGCAAAGAAAAGTCAGTGCTTAGCAATATGCAATTATTGAGGAAATGCTTAACCCCATGCAGAAAACAGAGACAATGCTTAGTCTCATGCGATTACGAAGGCAATGCTTAGCCTCATGCAAGGAAAGGAGATAATGCTTAGTCTCATGGAGGGAAATGCAATGCATAGCCTTATGTAATTATGGAGGAAACACTTAGCCTCATGCAACGAAAGGAGTCAGTGCTTAGTCTCATGCAGGGAAAGACAATGCTTAGCCTTATGCAATTATTGAGGCAATGCTTAGCCTCATGCAAGAAATGGAGATAGTGCTTAGTCTCAGGAAGGGAAAGGCACTGTTTAGCCTTATGAAAGAAAAGCGATGAGTGGTTGCAAGAGAGTGAAGTTTCTCTTAGCTGGATGTGTTTTCATTTGGCAACTTTTCATCATGAAGGTAGTGATTTTTTGTGCATATGTATTGGCGAATACTAATGTTGTGTTTATCGTACCTGCATTCAAAGAAAAATCATGAGTTTTGTGGGGGAAGGTTGGTTCATGCTTTTGACTCCTTGCTCTGCCTTCACTCTTGTTTTGAGGTCCTTCTTGAGTTACCCTGGGTAACATCTGGCTGTCATAGAAACAAAGTTTTCGAAAAATATATATGCATTTGACAAATTATTTGCAAAAATGGAAAGATGCAAATGATCCTAAACATAGTATCTCTTGACTGCGTCTGAATTGATAGGTTTTGGACAAATCTCTCTGTCCGTTTCTGCAAGTATAAGTGCTCCTCCTGTTAGTACCCGATGGACCATGTAGAGACCTTGCCAATTGGGTGAAAACTTCCCCTTGGCTTCATCTTGATGTGGGAAGATTCGGTTTAGAACCAATTGCCCCGGTGTGAATTTCCTTGGTATGACTTTTTTGCTGAAAGCCCTTGACATTATATTCTAGTAGAGTTGACCATGACATGCCACATTCATTCTCTTCCCATCAATGAGAGCTAGTTTTTCGTAGCGGCTCTATATCCATTCTGCATTGCTGAGCTTATCATCTTGTATAATTCTTAGAGAAGGGATTTCTACTTCGGCAGGAATAACCGCTTCAGTACCATATACCAATAGATAGAGATTTTCCCCAGTTGATGTGCAAACTGTGGTACGATATCTGAGCAGAGCAAATGATAACTTCTTATTCCATTGTTTGTAATTATTTACCATTTTCCTCAATATCTTCTTGATGTTCTTATTGGCGGCTTCTACGACCCCGTTCATTTTCGGCTTATATGTTGTGGAGTTCTTATGCTTGATCTTGATAGTTTCACACATGGCCTTCATCAAATCACTATTGAGATTGGCAGTGTTATCAGTGATGATTGACTCTGGTACTCCAAACCGGCAAACAATGCGGTCCCAAACAAAATCTGCTACAACCTTCTTAGTTACAGCTTTATAAGATGCAACTTCAACCCATTTTGTGAAGTAGTCTATGACCACTAGAATGAATCTATGCCCATTTGAAGAAGTGGGTTCGATCGCGCTGATCACATCCATACCCCAAGTCGAGAAAGGCCAGGTTGAACTTGTTGCATTGAGTTCATTGGGTGGTACTCGTATCATGTCAGCATGTATCTGGCATTGGTGGCACTTTTGAACATACTTGATGCAGTCTGTTTCCATAGTCATCTAGAAATACCCCACTCTTAGTATATTGTTTGCTAAGGTGAATCCATTCATGTGCGGTCCGTAGGTTCCGACATGTATTTCCTTGAGCAATATGGATGCCTCATTGGAATCGACACACCGTAATAATCCCAGGTCTGGAGTCCTTCTATATAGAATTCCTCCGCTTTGAAAGAGATGGTTGGCTAAACTTCAATGTGTGCGCTTTTGAGTATGGGTAGCGTGCTCTGGATATTCTGCCTTTGCCAAGTATTCCTTGATGTTATGGAACCACTAATTTCCGTCAATCTCTTCTTCACAATGAGCATAATAAGCTAGCTGCTTATGAATTCCTATTGGGATATGATCGATGAAATTCTTGTCAGGGTGTTGTATCATGGAAGATAAAGTGGCTAATGCATCCATGACCTCATTCTGAATCCTCGAAATATGTTTGAATTCTATCTTTGTGAACCTCTTGATCAGCTCTTGGACACAGTGCAAATAGGGCAATATTTGGTGTTGTTTGTAGCCCATTCCCCTAAAACCTGGTGCCCCAAAACATATGAATCTAAGATTACCAGCAGCTCCTGAACATTCATGTCAATGACCAACCTGAGTCCCAAGATGCATGCCTCATAGTCCGCCATATTGTTGGTGCATGAGAGCCTGAGTTTTGTGGATACCAGAGAATGTTGGCCGATTTCTGATACTAAGACAACTCTGATACCTACACCTTTGAAGTTTGTTGCTCCATCGAAGAACATTCTCCAACCATCATATGCTTCGGTGATATCTTCTCCTATGAATAACACCTCCTCATCGGGAAAATACATTTTCAATGGTTCGTATTCTCCATCTACGGGATTTTATGTCAGATGATTTGCCAATGCTTTCCCCTTGACCGCCTTCTGAGTTACATAGATGATGTCGAACTCACTTAGCAATATTTTCCACTTTGCTAAATTACCCATAGGCATGGGTTTTTGAAAGATGTATTTCAGCGGATCCATCCTTGATATGAGATATGTAGTGTATGCACAGAAATAATGCCACAACTTTTGAACTATCCATGTCAAAGCACATCAAGTGTGTTCTAGCAAAGAGTACCGGGCTTCGTAAGGCGTGAATTTCTTGCTTAAATAATATATCGTATGCTCCTTTGTTCAATTAGCATCATGTTGTCCTAGAACGCAACCAAAAGCTTCGTCCACTACGGACAAATAAATCAGCATGAGTCTTCCCGGTTCTGGTGGGACCAGAGCGGGTAGTTTAGACAAAATACTCCTTGATTTTGTTGAAGGCTTTCTGGCATTCTTCAGTCCAACATGTTGCAACATCTTTCCTCTGCATCCTAAAGATTTGATCACATATCACGGTTGATTGTGCTATGAAGCAGCTGATGTAATTGAGACGTCATACACAACTCATCACATCTTTTTTATCTTTCGAAGGTGGAAGTATTGGATTGCTTTGACTTTTGACGGGTCTAACTCAATTCCTCTGAGATTGACGATGAATCCTAACAATTTTCCAGCAGGGACTCCAAAAGCACACTTTGCAGGATTCAGTTTCAGATTGTACCTTCGAAGCCGATCGAAGAATTTCCTAAAGTCTGTTATGTGGTCCGTACTCCTTTTAGATTTGATGATAACGTCATCCATGTAAAACTCTATCTGCTGGTGTATCATGTCATGGAAAATGGTTGTCATGTCTCTCATGTAGCTGGCTCCAGCGTTCTTCAGACCAAATGGCATCATTTTATAAAAATATATTCCCCACGGCGTGATGAGGGATGTCTTTTCAGCATCCTCCTCATCTATCCAGATCTGATGGTATCATGCGAAGTAGTCCACAAAGGATTGGAGTTCATGCTTGGCATAGTTGTCAATTAGTATGTGTATATTGGGCAACATGAAATAATCTTTGGGACTCCGTCTGTTTAGATATCGGTAGTCAACACATACTTTGACTTTCCAATCTTTCTTCGGAACTGGCACAATGTTGGCCAAGCAGGTCAGGTATTTGAGCACTATAAGAACCTTGGCTTTGATTTGCTTGGTGACCTTCTCTTTTATCTTCAAACTCATATCCGACTTGAACTTTCTGAGCTTCTGCTTTACCGGTGGAACGTAGGATTAATGGGTAGCTTGTTAGCCACTATGGATGTGCTCAAACCAGTCATATCGTTGTAGGACCATGCAAAGATATCTTCATGTTCTTTTAGGAATTTGACGTACTCTTCTTTATCTGATGCTGATAGATGAATTCTTATGCGTGTTTCCTTGACCGTTTCAGAATCCCCTAAGTTAACTGCTTCAGCTTCGTCCAAGTTAGACTTTGGTTTGTTTTAAAAAATTTCCACTTCTCTTACGATTTCCTCAGTTATTATATCATCTTCCAGATCCTCCAAATCACTATCCTTATGTTGTGTTGTCTCATTAGATGTCACAGTCGCAGGTTCATCGCGATAGGTAATCATAATGCTGTAAAGACAAAATGTAGAGAATAATAATAAAACGAAATGTAGTAATGCATTAATAAAATCATTAAAAAACGTCAACAAGTGTGTCTCGATGACTTGAGCAATTATTTCAAAACAAAATATTGAAAATGTCTTAAATGCTCAACGCTATTTTTTAAAATAGTTGATGATAATTTGCCAAGCTACCCAGGAACTCGACGGGCCAGGGATGGTGCAACAATCCAGTTCTTGAGAACATATCCTTTCTCCATGGTTTGAATGATAAGGTTTTCCTCCTCCTCAACTATCGCACTGCAATCCATATCTTCTTCATCTTGAAACAGCTTCCTCATGGTAGCTAAGACTTCATCGTCCTCAGATCTCCACATTTTTTCTGCTTTTTGGAATGCCTAGTGCAGAGGTGTTACCTGTTGTTCCAGTGGATAATAAAAACAACACCATGGTGGCGACAAATCCTGGTACTCTTGCTAAGTATATTCATAAAGTTGTACCATGACGTTGTGGTTGCACGGGTTTTGTGATCCCTTGAAGGTTTTTGCCGAGACCTTTTCCAGGTTCATACCCTATCTATAGTAGTATGCTTTATATCTTGTTACTCCACCATCTATCCTTTTCAATTACGTTGACTCGCTCAATGCGATGTTACGTCTCTCCACCCAGCTTCTTCCTATTCTCGATGACTGGAACGATTTGATTGGTGTAGATGGGTTTACTTCCATCTCCATGGATGATCACCTCCTGATGATTCCATTCACACTTCACTGCAAAGACACTTTCCCAGCGGCATGTATCCAGGGTCGTCCCAACAATAAGTTGTAGGTAGCAGATATATCCAGCACTTGGAACTCGACATCAAACCAAGTCGGGCCCATCTGTAGGATGACATTGATTTCTCCGATGGTGGCTCTTTGGGATCCATCAAACACCTTCACATTCATGCTTGCCATCCGTATATTGTGCATGCCTTTACCTAATCTCTTTAGAGTAGTTAGTGGGCATATGTTGAGATTGGATCCTCCATCTATTAGGACCCTGGAGATGAACTTATCCTAAAATCGCACTATTATGTGTAATGTCCTGTTATGAATTAGTCCCTCTGGTGGTAACTTATCTTCATGAAAGGTGATTTTGTGGCTCTCCAGTATCTGCTCGACCATATTGGCCATCTCCCCACTAGTGATGCTGATGGGTACATAAGTTCATTCAGCACTTTCATCAAGGCATTCCTGTGTGTGTCGTAGTTTGCAGCAGTGACATGATGGATATCTGAGCAGGAGTCTTATTCAAATGATCGACAACAGGATATTCTCTTGCTTGTACCTTTCTCCAAAGGTCATCAGTGCCAATTTCGACAACATGTGGCTTAGACGTAGCCTCCTGGCTTGTTCTTCCCAGGTTTTCAGGTGTATAAACTCTGCCACTTCTAGTCATGCCTTGTGTCGCACCTGTCTCTTCTAGTTTTTCTTTTCCCTTTCTCCCTACTTCCGTAGCATGATCCTATGGGATGGCATCAGACTTGTAGAATGGTGTGGGAGCTACCATCACAGTGAAGGGTTTAATTACCTCGACTTCAAATGGTGATTGGGTTTTTACCATAACTTGTGTGAGGGTGACCAGAGACATTTTAGGATCATCCCCCTCTCGAATGAGTCTGATTGACACTTTTGTGTCCCATTCTTTGTCAGTATCTGTCACATTCACTCCTTTACCTCTGTGATCCGGGAGAGGATTATTACGCACATTTGGTGCAGCTTCCTTTGCCTGTATGACCTTATTGTCGATCAATATTTGAATCTTGTATTTCAGTGTGCGACACTCATCAATTGTATGACCCTTTATGTCTGAATGAAAGGCACATGTCTTGTTGGGGTTAATCCACTGAGAATAATTCTCCATAGAAACGACATGGATGGGACTGACATAACCAACAACATTCAGTCTCTCGTATAGTTGGTCTATGGGCTCAGCAATTGGGGTATATTGTCTAGGTGGTCCGCGATCGAAGTTTGGTCAAGGTTTTTGGTAGTTTAGACGAGCGGTTAGAGGTGAATGGTAATATTCGGGTTGAGTATTATAGGAATGGTAGGTGGTAGCAGGTTGTTGGTATCTCGGGGTGAAGGTTGATATGTGGGTAGAGGTGTTTTGTATGTGAGAGGAGACTTAGGACTCTGGGCTACCATTACGACAATAATAATAAAGTTACTAATGGCATTTAGCCTTATTACAATCAAGATCTAAAATAAGCTAGAAAACAATAAATAACATCTTTCCTTAATCTTCTTGATCCCCGAAGGACTTTCTCTATGCTTGGCTCTTTTGACTTCATCAATAAGGTTCCCCAGGTCACGCATATTCAATAACAAGTAAGCTTTTGCTAGGTTCCCTCCTTCACTACCATCCGTGTTTTGACAATCTGAAAGCCTCTTTCTCATCTTTCCTCAAGCTCCATCAATCCCTATTCTAGATATTCCAACCTCTCTGTTGAATTAGTGGCGATTCCCCTCCATTCGTTTATAGCTTCCATGTCCACTTTGTGTTGTTCCAGATTCCTAGCTTCAGACTCGAAAACCCTTTTGTGAAGTATCCTATATTTAACCTGTGCCTCAGCAACATCACCTATGATAATGTTTTAATGACCCCACCGGTCGTTTTGAGCTCTAGCGTGTCGTTCAGCGATTTAAAGTTGTGAGTAGCTCCATTTCAGGTATTATGACTTGTAGGTGTGGTCGGAAGTGAATTTTCGAAAGTTTAGAGTTGATTTGGAAAGGAAATCCTCATTTTGGAAGCCTTAAGTTGGAGAAATGGACTAAGATTGGAATTTTGGGTAAACGACCTCAGAATCAGGATTTGAAGGTTCCTGCAGGTTCGTATGATGATTTCGGACTTGGGCGTATGTCCGGATCGGGTTTTGGATAACCCGAGAGCATTTCAGCGTATATTGTGGAAGTCAGTATTTTTGAAGGAATTTCCTAAGTTTGGCTTGAAGCGCATTTCAGTGATATTGATGTTCATTTGGGATTCCGAGTCTGGGAATAGCTTTCTATGGTGATTCTGGAATTGGGAGCGCGATTGGAAGTGAATTCGGATGTCCAGAGGTCATTTTGAAGTCATTTGACTAAAGATAGAAATTTAAAGGTTTTGAAGAAATCTGACCGGAAGTGGAAATTCTGATATCGGGGTCAAAGTGCGATTCTGAAAGTTGGAGTAGGTCCGTAATCTCAAATACGACTTGTGTGCAAAATTTGGGGTCAATGGGACGTGATTTGATATGTTTCGGCATCAGATGTAGAAGTTGGAAATTTCTAAGTTCATAAAGTTGGGATTTGGGTGCGATTCGTGGTTTCGATGTTGTTTGATGTGATTTGGGGCCTCGAGAAAGTCCGCATTATGTTTTGGAACATGTTGGTATAATCTGACGGGGTCTTGGGGGCTTCGAGTGGATTACGGGTGGTTAACGGATCAATATTTGAAGTTAGAAGGGGAGCTGGAATTACTATCATCTGGTGTGACCACACCTGTGAGGCTTTGGCCGCAGGTGCGGCTATGGCGCCGCAGGTGCGAAGAAGTGGTGGTCTGGTTGGGAGCGCATGTGCGATGATATTTCCGCACCTGCGAAGTCACATATGCGGGCTGTGGGGCGCATGTGCGATGATATTTCCGCACCTGCGAAGTCACAGATGCGGGCTGTGGGGCGCATGTGCGAAGTTGGCTTGAGCTAAGGAAAGCCGAAGGTGCGGAGGTTTGGTCGCACCTACAGAATTGCAGGTGCGAGAGTTGGATCGCAAGTGAGAAAAAATGGACTGGGCAGAATGTTTTAAAATTGAGATTGTTGGTCATTTCCTTCCATTTTTCTTTTGGTTTGGACGATTTTGAGGAGCTTCAAGAGAGGGTTTTTATCAAGGATCACAAGGTAAGTAATTCCTTCATGTTTCTAATTTAAATACGAGGTTATTGCATGGAATTATACATGAAAATTGTGGAAAAAATTGGAAAATATTGAAGAAAACCTAGAAATGGTATTTTGGATTTCTACTACGAATTTGAGCATGGAATTTAGAGTAAATTGTATATTTGAGCTAGTAGAGCTACGGGTAGAATATGTCTTCGAGAAATTTCGGATTCCGGGCACGTGGACCCGAGGGAATTTTTGTCAATTCACTGAGCGGGGTTGGGAAATTATATAATTTTGAATTGTTGCAAATAATAGAGTATATTTTCATTGGTTTGCTGTTATTTGGATAGTTTTGGGGCGTTGTGCGTCCGTTGGAGTCGTCGGAAGGGCTTGGAAGCCGGTTATGGGACTTCGGAGCGAGGTAAGTCTCCTTTCTAACTTTGTGAGGGGGAATTATCCCCCTAGGTGAACTAATTAAGTATGTGATATTATCTTCGAGGGCTACGTACGCACGAGGTTACGGGATCCGTGCGGAGCTACTATTATGCCATGTCCGGGTAGTCTAGGACCCACTAGCATGCCTTACCTGTTGTACCCGTGATCCTGCCTGTATTATTAGACTGCTAATATAATCGAAATCATAATTTAATATCTAAAGAAGACTAGAGTTCATTTTCTTAATCAGCGGGAAAGAGAATTGATTTCCTCCTTGGATAATTGTATACTTGATAAGGTGATATTATTGAATATTAATAGACTAGGCACATGAATTTCGAGAAAGGATTTAAACACTATTTTGTGGTTTTTAAAGGAGAAATCTGTCATTTACTTGAGTATTCGGGGTGGACTGTTGATTGTGTATGACTGCATGTGACCGCTTTGCAATTTACATTCCGCTAGCAGAGTGTTATTTCCCCCACTCTCATGGGAGCGGCCATATGCCACAGTGGATTAAAAATGCACTTATGGTTCGGGCCGTTCGACCCTCGGCAGTGTACAGAGATGATTATTATGATGGCTCAGGCCGGTTGTCCTTATCCCGTATGCGCATGCTAAATTTTTAAATGCTTTTCATGGATTTTGAAACGATAAGATATTTGGGGGAAAATGAGGAAGTAATTGATTATTTAAGATATTTGGGGGAAAATGAGGAAGTAGTAACTGCTTATTTACTTCCAGTATTTACTTGGATTTCAGTGCCTTATATATTTGCTGCTTTACTACTTTACATGCCTACCGTGTTCATCATATGCTGTTAAATTAATTTTTTGGACCCTAGTGAGTGTCTAATTCGACCTCTCGTCACTACCTCTCTGAGGTTACGCGGACGACTTACTGAGTACACGTTGTTTTTATACTCATTCTACACTTGCTGTTCCTTTTTATTGCACATGTGCTTTCATAGCAATGTGGCGGATTTGGAGACGTAGGCGAGCTACATCTTCCGGAGGCAATCCGCAGCTGACAGATGTCTCCCTCATTCTTTATTTAATTTCATTTTAAATTCCTTGTCCAATTTGTATTTCGGACAAGCTTTGTGATGATTGTATAAATTCTTAGAAATTGCTCATGTACTTGTGACACCGGGTTCTGGGATGTGTTGGGATAAATTTGCTAAAAAAATGGAATATTTAAACCATTGTATTAACTTAACAGATTTTATTTAGTTAATACGTAATAAAGTGAAAGACAATGATTTTCATAATTAAAACAGGAATTTATTTCAACTAATTAAGGATTGCCTTGCCTGACGGTGGTGTCCGGTGCCATCACGACCTTAGTAGATTTTGGGTCGTGACACATGTTTTCCAGATTTACCCATGGCTTGACGTCTCCCACTATATTGTTTGTTGATACCCAATTTTTTCCTTATATATATATATATATATATATATATATATATATATATATATANTACATATGCATCATCATTTCGCTTATAAGCATATACAAGTATTTTTCATAATTTTCCATAATTTTAAAAACCTTAAAACTGATTTACTTGTATTTAAATTACTTGAATGTTTATTTAATTACTGCTTCAGTTATTTTGTGATGAATCAATTACCTAAAATTATTATTTTCATCCATAATACATGTTTCATCTATTTTTACTTTGTTTTTATATAATTACATTAGTATTTTTAGGCCATTTGCACAAACTTGCAATAATAGCCTATATTTTTACAACTTTACTGCATTTGTCATTTTTATTCAAGGATAAAATAATATTTTACATTTTTTATAATCTTCTACTACTGTTTTAAAATATTACTTTCCATAAATAGCATTTTTACAATTTATTTATTTGTTTTATTAAATTATTTTTTCCCTTAATCCCCATCTTAAAATCTGGCCCAAAATTAGGATTATTTTCGGACCTAAACTACCCAGACCCTTGGCCATATAACCCTAGCCCAAACCAAACACCTTTAATTCCCAATCCAGTCCAAAAACTGACATAATTCTTCTCAAATCCCAGCCGTTGATCAAAAGTGATCAAGGGCTCACAATACTCCCCCCATTTCTCCTTATAACCCCACCCCTAACCTTAGAGACCATTTTGGTCAGCCAGCCACCTCTATACTCTCTTGAACCTTCTCCTTTCTTCTAAAAACCCTAGCACCCATCGCCTGATTTCTCTCCGATTCTGACCTAGAATGGAATCCTCCTATGATTTACTGACCTTATCATCCTTTTCCCGTATTGGTCGTCCGTTTATGGTATCACATAGGTACTTGACTAACTTTGGCAAGTACCACTTCCAAGATCGGACTGAAGTTACTTGGATCTTTTGATCTTAGGCGGTTTTCCGTCTATATAAGCTCAATAAAGAGCGATTTACACTCTTGATTCGAATTTCAGATGGTTGAACCCAACCTGGGTTTGAGTCTCTCCATCTCCCTTTCTGATTTCGATTTGTATATGATATTTTCTTTCCTTATTTGTGCCTGAATAATTTGTTTTCCATGTTTAGTTGTTCGATTTCTACACTACTTTGGAGACAGACTATAGAATCGCTATAATCTCACTATATTTAAAGCTCTACGTTGTTATTTCCTTATCATTTTTGTTCTATACTTTGGTTTTGGCCGGCTGAAATCCAAGGTCACTAAATGTTGGGGTTTTTCTTCTCGTTGATGTTCAGAATACTGTGGACTTTTGTTCTTTCATGTATTTTCGTCTAACTGGTAAGTTACTTGACTTTTGCAATTTCCTCCTTATGTATCTCTGATTTGCATATGTTCTTACTTCTGAAATCCAGTTAATATGTTTCTGGGTTACTTTTAAGCACCACTCCGTTAACTTTAGACGAGTTTTAAGTCGCTTTAGCATTTAACTACTCCTAATGTTACTAGTTCTGATATTATCTATGTCTAACCTGGATAATCGGAATCCTCCTAAGCTCGTGTAATGACGCATGAATGTTCATGAATATACTTACTTGCTTTGTCCTGAATCTATGTAAAGAATGCCTCACATTTGTGGTAATCTGTGTTAAAACTTTCGTTGTTAATTATAACTTGTCTCTCTGCTATTGTGTCACTCAGCATTCTCACTCGATCCCATACCTCTTTAGGGTTTGATTGTGATTTAGAACAGATATCTCAGCCTGTTTTCCCTACCATGTTTGAATTGTTGTTTTTATTATATTAGGATGAATCTTTGATACAACTAGACCTTCTTTAGTTAATTAGTCTACTGTGTCAATCCCAGAATGCCTACATTTGTTGCTTGACATGAGTTTACTTTTCACTATGTTCTGAATCTCTGTAGTGATAGTCTTGCATATGTTATGTGTTCTAATTTGTGTTGAGACCTTTTCTATTGACTATGCTCTTGCCTCTCGGCTAACAAGCCTCTCAGTATATCTTTGACCACTTGATGCCCTATTCCTTATGTGATTACTTGGCTCATCACAATGCGCATTCCCCATCATGTCTAAATGTTGTCTTATTTCTTGATAAAGATACTAGGATGTATACTTAGCATAATTTCCGACCATGTTTCAACTTGTTTAGTATTGTGCATCTGTGCATAATAACCTTTGTCAATCATGCAAACTTGTTCTTTCCTTAACTCTTTCAATATGTGACTGCCTATGTGATGTTTTATACGTTAATACCACACAAGAGAGGGAGGGGGGNAAAGTAAAGAACACAGAGATTTTTATGTGGAAAACACCCGACTCAAAAGGTGAAAAAACCACGACCTGCTACTCAGTAGGATTTTCTCCAAACACTTCAGTACAACTCTGAGCCAAACAACATTTACAAAATATACTCTTCTGTAAACCTAAGGATTAACTCTAACCCTTTGTGGCAAACTAGCCGCTAGCTATTTGCGACAACCTTCAAGTTAACTCTAACTTGAATAGTGTGTACCTATTCCAATTGCTTCTAGATAAAGCTGAAAGATACAATATGTAATCACCTACTACAAACAACTAGACTCAAAAGACAACAGATGGAACTGGTTCTTCTAGCTGGTTCAAGTAGCACCAGATTCGCACTCTCCAATTTGGCTCGAACTGGTTTCAAAATTTCTTCACGAATTTCGCTCTCAATTCTTGATAAATTTCTGTTTTTGTGCGTCTCTCTACAATAAGAACATTCTGCAATATATATAGGATTTAGTAGTAAGGAATTAACTAGAATCCTAATGCTACCTTTCCTTGGTAGAATAGTTCTAGTCAAACTCAACTCCTAAATCCTTCCTTATCTTAGATTCTGTTCTTATTGAATAAGTAGTCCTTCTCCAATTTCGTTTTTGCAATCTTTTTGATCAGAAGATATCTCAATTTTACCAGAATATATTTATCTCATGCATGTGCATCTCATGTGCCTTTAACTCTGCTGGTCTATGTCACCTGTGATGGACCTGGTTCATCTCAGAGTTTCTTTGTCAATCTTCAAAACTATTTCCTTTCTTGGGACAATAAATTACCCCTTTTTGATGATGACAAACTTTGTGCTTCAGGCCTGTTTCATTAGGTTATAAATATCACATGTTCAGAGCACAGCCTATCTTCCCCCTTTTGGCATCATCAAAAAGTTACAAAAACAATTGTGTGAACCCCAGATTTTGAACACATACTCATATCCATTTGGGCAACTGCATATGCAATCATGGATTAATCATCAATAATCAACTAAGAATTCAAACTATTAAAAAATAGAGATACTGAATCAGAGCAAAAAGCATCAGATTTCATTGATAGAGAGAATACGATTCTGTCACAATCCACAAAATGAAACAAAAATAGCTAAAACACGAGCAATAAACAAAAAATTCTGAATCTGGGTCACTGAAAGTTCTAGGCAGGGCTTAGAAATCAAGGCTTGGAAAAACTGCAGACCTAGTTCATTTAGCCAAGATGGATGGTTCAGTAGACTTAGAAACAAATGAAGACTTCTTTGAGGAAGTCTTGGCTTTCTTGAGGTTAGGGGTCTGAACCTCTACCTCTGCCACTTTTTCACTTTGATGGACCAGGTCCATCTCATCCACTTCAACAGCCTCAATAGGCTCAACAAACTTTTCTTTCCCTTTTTCCACTCTTTTCTTCTTANGATGACAAACTTTTTGCTTCAGGCTTGTTTCATCTTAGTCCAACATTGGCACATATAAGAGTATTAAGCATTTATCACAAAGAACCAGGTTCATTAGGTTATAAATATCACATGTTCAGAGCACAACCTATCTTTCCCCTTTTGGCATCATCGAAAAGTTGCAAAAACATTTGTGTGAATCCCATTGTTTACACTTACTCTTGGACATTTGGGCAACTGTATATGCAATCATGGATTAATCATCAATAATCAACTAAGAATTCAAACTATTAAAAAATAGAGATACTGAATCATATCAAAAAGCATCATATTTCATTGATAGAGAGAATACGATTCTGCCACAATCCACAAAATGAAAAAAAACAGTTAAAACATGAGCAATAAAAAAAAAATTCTAAATCTGGGTCATTGAAAGTTCTAGGCAGGGCTTAGAAATCAAGGCTTGGAAAAACAGCATACCTAGTTCATTTAGCCTAGATGGATGGTTGAGCAGACTTAGAAACAGATGAAAACTTCTTTGAGGAAGTCTTGGCTTTCTTGAGCTTAGTATTCTGAACCACTACCTCTGCCACTTTTTCAGTTTGATGGACCAGGTCCATCTCATCCACTTCAACTGCCTCAATAGGCTCAACAACCTTTTCTTTCCCTTTTTCCACTCTTTTCTTCTTACTCTCCTCTAAATCTCTTTTCAACTCGTCCTCACTTTGCTTTACCTTGCCCCTTGTAGTTCTTACTCTTGGAAGAGAAATATTAGAAGTCTTAGAAGGAGCAGCTTTTCTTTTCTTACTTTCTCTTGCTGTTCCAGACGTTTGGGATTTAGGAGTTATTTTCTTCTTTGGATTGTAATTATCGCCTAACATTTTCAGCAGATCTGCCAGGGTTTCCTCAGTAGATGAACCAGGTTCATATATGTGCTTTCCTAAATTTACTAACCCTTCAGCGGTTTCTACTGATTCACTTTCCCCTGTGTTCTTGATACTTTCTTCCTCCTTTTCTGGCTCAGCTCCACAAATAACTATTCTAACAGATTCAGAGAGGGTTAAGAATCAGCCACTTCTTTCCCTTTTCCCTTTCTCATTACTCCGTACTCCCTCACTCTCATTTTTTTTTAATTTTTACCGCCTATTATTATCTCTATTACAGACCTAACCAATATGAACCTATTTTCTAAAATATTCAGCAATATCAGAGATGTCCTCAGAAGAAGGGCTTGGGACAAATGTTACCTGAGTCATCGAAAATTTGGGAATGGTTTTGTAAGGGAGGGGATGGCTTGATTGAACTTTTAGTTTTGAATTGACGGTTAAGGCTTTCCTAGAATCTAGGTATTTTAATTTGGTGGGTATTCTTGTTGAAATGGAACTGGTTATAAATCAATTGGATAGGCTTTTGAATATTTGAGTTTGGCTAAAGTTCTGCTCGTGATTTAATTATTGGTATTTCAAAGTGTGCACGGTGTAGAACATATACCTCGCCTTTCAGATGAACCAGCATGATGAACCAGGTTCATCATTTCAGAATCGTCTTGATCAAGCCTCAATTTGCAGAGATAGGAAAAATTTCATTAGTGACCAGTAAGTCATATCAAAACACCAGTGATAGATGAACTAATCAGATGGGCCGCCCCAAACCTTACGCTGGCATTTAAATCGGAAATCAACATCGGGTCCCGGCAATCCGAAAAACGCAGACTAAAGCGGAAGCTTCGTACTCTTTTCTTTCTGTCTTTTCAATTCTTTTCTTTCTTAAGTAGCTTATTAGCTGGAAAGCTTTCCTTGCCTTTAAGCAGTGGGGGGTAAGAGAGTGTTTCTTTGGTGTTCTCAGTCTCAGTGCGACCTTTCTTGGTCAACAAGGGGATCAAAATGAGCGAGTTCTCGTCCCATACTCAAGTCTGACTTCGATCATCGTCTCCCGTCTGCGCAAGATGGATTTGGCTTCTCAGGAGTAGTCAAAGGAAGTACGGTGGGTCCGGGTAGGAAGAAATTTACTAAGAAGTAGGGCATACAACAATGGATAAGAGTATACTTTTTACAATATGAGACTGAGCAATTGTTAATATGATTATTTACACAAATTCCTGATTTTCTAGCCAAATTTTTCATTTTTCCTTCTTCGTATTCCCTTTTTTTTCATGTACATTCTGAACTGGTTCAATCAGGTGATCTTAATCATCCATATCCTGTTCCTTTCAAAATGTTCTCTACTCAGTGCTTTTTAAAAGATATCAACAATCTGTTTATCAGTAGCATAAAACTCAATAGTGATCAATCCCTTCTGATAATTATCCCTTAAAAATGATGTCTAACATCTATGTGCTTAGTTCTTTTGTGATGAACCGAGTTCTTGGTCATACTAATTGCATTAGTGTTTTCACAAAAGATAGGGATACAACCTACATCAACCCCACAATCAATTAATTGTTGTTTGATCCACAACATTTAGCACAATATGAGGCAACATCAATACACTCAGTTTCAGTAGTAGATGAGCCCTCAGAATTTTACCTTTTTGGTGGCCCAAGACACAAGACATGATCTAAGAAATTGTGTCATACCTGAGGTGCTCTTTCTATCCACAAGAAAAGCTGCATAATCAGCATCATCATATCCCACTAAGTTGAAATTACTACCTTATGGATACCATAGACAAAGGTCAGTGNACTTTCTTGGAATCCAACACAAAGGCCTACACTGAAAACAATGTCAGGTATGCTACCAATGATATATAACAAATATCTAACCATTCCCCTATACATCGTCTTATCAACAGATGAACCGGGTTCATCCATATCTAATTTCGTGGATGTTGCAATAGGAGTGTCAATTTCTTTGCATGTTCCTTCCTAGTTTAGTTACTGAGGAACAGGTTCATGGACAGGTTCCCTCGATGTTTGAGGATCGGTTCCTCTCTAGTCATTTCCCCCTGTCACGTTGCCCTGGGTGGAAGGACCTATTCCATCACCTGTTCCATCCTGTGATGGCACTTCAGGTTGGACTATGACTTCATCTTTTGAGATTCTTGTTAGTCCAATCGGTTCATCAACTTGTTCCTTCTAAACCCTAATGATCTAACCTTTTTTCCATTTCCAAATGAGACATTACCTCCTTTGAGGTTCTCAGGTGAAAGGAATTGATCCTTGCTTCTTGTCATATGCTTTGAGCAGCTACTATCCATGTACCATATTTGGTTGCTCCCCTTCACTTGAACCTGCAAAAGGAAATCAGGGGTTAGTCTTAGGAACCCAAGCTAGTTTGGGTCCCTTTCTATAGGCAAAGGATAAATCACATTCTTTTTTAGCCCAACTTGGTAGCCTATTTTTCCGTAGAACAAATTTTTTTTTCTTCTAACTTGCCTTCTCTTTTGCAGTGCATTCACTTTTATAGTGACCAGTATTACCACAGTGTGTGCAAATATTTTTCTCAGGGAGTGTGAGGTACTAGCCTTTGGGATCCCACATAGGTGTAGAGTTCCCAAAGTCAAGTCCTCTTCTGTTGCTATGATGATGTTTTTGTAGCCATGAAAGTGCATCAGAGGACCGGTTCATTTACAAGTTCTGTCTAGCTCGTGCTTAACCTTAGTCAAGTCCTCCTTCAAGGTTCTTACCATTTCATCCTTTTTATAAAGCTCATCTTTTAACTTTCCTATATCCTTTTCTAGTGAGAGTTGTGTGTCACTAGCTATTACTTTACCTGTTCCTAACTTCAATTTTAGATTTTCAAATCTAAGATCTAAGATATTTGTATCAAGTGCATGAACCTGGTTGTTCAATGTAGTATTTTCCTTTTCAGTTTTACAAATATTTATTTCCAGGTTTTGGCATTCTGCTATTAAGAAGTTACACTCTTTTGACAGCTGTTCTTTTTCAGAATTTATATTCTTAGATTCATCAATTAAAATTAGCAATAATTCCAATAGTCTATCTTTAAAGGAGTTCAATTTTATCCTTAAGGTCCAGAAAACTTATCTCGGATTCTTCATCAGGTTCATTTTCAGATTCCCGAACTGCTATAAGAGCTCGTTCAGCAACCATTGCATTGGATGACCTTTTGTTGTAGTTATTCTTGTCATGAACCTGTTAATTCTTTCTGTTCCTTCTTTCAGATTTCTCCTTTTTCCACTTGACTTCCCACATAGAACAGTTCTTGATCATGTGGTTCCTTTTACCACATTTGAAGCATCCATCAGTCATCTACAAGTGATCATCGAACTTGTTCTTTCCTTAGCTCTTTCAATATGTGACTGCCTATGTGATATTTTATACATCAATACCACACAAGAGGGGGTGGGGGTGATTTTTGTGGTGTCCAATTTTCGAGTGCTGTCGTTATAGAAGAACTTGGTTCTTCTATGTGTTCCAATTCGTACTGTTGCAGAATAATAAACGCAGAAAAGTAAAGAATACATAGATTTTTACGTGGAAAACACCCGGCTCAAAAGGTGAAAAAACCACGACCTACTACTCAGTAGCATTTTCTCCAAATACTTCACTACAATCAATTAATTGTTGTTTGGTCCACAACATTTAGCATAACATTAGCCAGCATCAATACACTCTGTTTCAGCAGTACATAAGCCCTCATAATTTTTCCTTTTTGGTGGCCCAAGACACAAGACATGAGCCAAGAAATTGTGTCACACCTGAGGTGCTCTTTCTATCCACAAGAAAAGCTGCATAATCAGCATCATCATATCCCACTAAGTTAAAATTACTACCTTATGGATACCTTAGACAAAGGTCAGTGATGCCTTTTAGGTATCTAGAGATACTCGTGACAACAGTCAAGTGAGACTCTTTTGGATTTTCCTGGAATCCAACACAAAGGCCTACATTGAAAACAATGCCAGGTCTGCTAGCAGTGAGGTATAACAAAGAGCTAATCATTCCCCAATACATCTTCTGATCAACAGATGAACCAGGTTCATCCATATCCAATTTCGTGGATGTTGAAATAGTAGTGTCAATTTGTTTGGATGTTCCTTCCTGGTTTTGTTACTGAGGAATAGGTTCATGGAAGGTTCCCTCGAGGTTTGAGTACGGTTCCTCTCTAGTCAGTTCCCACTGTGACGTTGCCCTGGGTGGAAGGACCTGTTCCATCACCTGTTCCATCCTGTGATGCTGCTTCAGGCTGGACTGTGACTTCATCATTTGAGTTTCTTGTTAGTCCAATCTCTTCGTCATCTTGTTCCTTCTCAATCTCAATGATCTCAACTTTCTTCCCATTTCCAAAGGAGACATTACCTCCTTTGAGGTTCTCAAGTGAAAGGAATTGGTCCTTTTTTCTTGTCATGTGCTTTGAGCAGCCACTATCCATGTACCATATTTTGTTGCTCCCCTTCACTTGAACATGCAAAAGGAAATCAGGGGTTGGTCTTAGGAACCCAAACTAGTTTGGGTCCCTTTCTATAGGCAAAAGGATAAATCACATTCTTTTTAGCCCAACTTGGCAGCCTATTTTTCCCTAGAACAAATTTTTTTTCTTCTGACTTGCCTTCTCTTTTGCAGTGCATTCACTTTTATAGTGACCAATATTACCACAGTGTGTGCAAATCTTGTTCTCAGGGAGTGTGAGGTACTTGCCTTTGGGATCCCACATAGGTGTAGAGTTCCCAAAGCCAAGTCCTCTTCTGTTGCTACTATGATGTTTTCGTAGCCAAGAAAGTGCATCAGAGGACCTAATCCATTTACAAGTTCTGTCTAGCTCATGCTTAACCTTAGTCAAGTCCTCCTTCAAGGTTCTTACCAGTTCATCCTTTTTATAAAGCTCATCTTTTACCTTTCCTAGATCCTTTTGTAGCGAGAGTTGTGTGTCACTAGCTATTTCTTTACGTATTCCTAACTTCAATTTTAGATTTTCAGATCTAAGTTCTAAGATAGTTGTATCAAGTGTATGAACCTGGTTCTTCAATGTAGTATTTTCCTTTTCAGTTTTACAAATATTTATTTCCAGGTTTTTGCATTCTGCTATTAAGAAGTTACACTCTTTTGACAACTGTTCTTTTTCAGAACTTATATTCTTAGATTCATCAATTAAAATTAGCAATAATTCAAATAGTCTATCTTTAGAAAGGAGTTTAATTTTATCCTTAAGGTCCAGAAAACTTATCTCGGATTCTTCATCAGGTTCATCTTCAGATTCCCGAACTGCTATAAGAGCTCGTTCAACAACCATTGCATTGGATGACCTTTTGTTGTAGTTCTTCTTGTCATGAACCTGTTCCTTCTTTCGGTTCCTTCTTTCAGATTTCTTCTTTTTCCACTTGACTTCCCACATAGAACAGTTCTTGATCATGTGGTTCTTTTTACCACATTTGATGCATCCATCAGTCATCTGCAAGTGATCATCGAACTTGTTCTTTCCTTAACTCTTTCAATATGTGACTGCCTATGTGATTTTTTATACATTAATACCACACAAGAGGGGGGGGGGGCGTGATTTGTGTGGTGTCCAATTTTTGAGTGCTGTCGTTATAGAAGGACCTGGTTCTTCTATGTGTTCCAATTCGTACTGTTGCGAAATAATAAATGCAGAAAAGTAAAGAATACAGAGATTTTTACGTGGAAAACACCCGGCTCAAAAGGTGAAAAAACGACGACCTACTACTCAGTAGGATTTTCTCCAAACACTTCACTACAACTCTGAGACAAATAGCATTTACAAAATAAACTCTTTTGTAAACCTAAGGATTAACTCTAACCCTTTGTGGCAAACTAGCCTCTAGCTATTTGCGACAACCTTCAAGTTAACTCTAACTTGAATAGTGTGTACCTATTACAATTGCTTCTAGATAAATCTGAAAGATACAATATGTAATCACCTACTACAAACAACTAGACTCAAAAGACAACAGATGGAACTGGTTCTTCTAGCTGGTTCAAGTAGCTCTAGATTCGCACTCTCCAATTTGGCTCGAACTTGTTGCAAAATTTCTTCACGAATTTTTCTCTCAGTTCTTGATAAATTTCTGCTTTTGTGCGTCTCTATACAATAAGAACATTCTGCAATATATATAGGATTTAGTAGATAAGGACTTAACTAGAATCCTAATGCTACTCTTCCTTGGTAGAAGAGTTCTAGTCAAACTCAACTCCTAAATCCTTCTTTATATTAGATTCTGTTCTTATTGAATAAGGAGTCCTTCTCCAATTTCGTTTTTGCAATATTTTCGATCAGAAGATATCTCAATTTTACCAGAATACATTTATCTCATGCATGTGCATCTCATGTGCCTTTAACTCTGCTGGT
>ML404851.1:89355-107075 GCA_005239525.1 Nicotiana knightiana
CTACCTCTGCCACTTTTTCAGTTTGATGGACCAGGTCCATCTCATCCACTTCAACTGCCTCAATAGGCTCAACAACCTTTTCTTTCCCTTTTTCCACTCTTTTCTTCTTACTCTCCTCTAAATCTCTTTTCAACTCGTCCTCACTTTGCTTTACCTTGCCCCTTGTAGTTCTTACTCTTGGAAGAGAAATATTAGAAGTCTTAGAAGGAGCAGCTTTTCTTTTCTTACTTTCTCTTGCTGTTCCAGACGTTTGGGATTTAGGAGTTATTTTCTTCTTTGGATTGTAATTATCGCCTAACATTTTCAGCAGATCTGCCAGGGTTTCCTCAGTAGATGAACCAGGTTCATATATGTGCTTTCCTAAATTTACTAACCCTTCAGCGGTTTCTACTGATTCACTTTCCCCTGTGTTCTTGATACTTTCTTCCTCCTTTTCTGGCTCAGCTCCACAAATAACTATTCTAACAGATTCAGAGAGGGTTAAGAATCAGCCACTTCTTTCCCTTTTCCCTTTCTCATTACTCCGTACTCCCTCACTCTCATTTTTTTTTAATTTTTACCGCCTATTATTATCTCTATTACAGACCTAACTAGTATGAACCTATTTTCTAAAATATTCAGCAATATCAGAGATGTCCTCAGAAGAAGGGCTTGGGACAAATGTTACCTGAGTCATCGAAAATTTGGGAATGATTTTGTAAGGGAGGGGATGACTTGATTGAACTTGTAGTTTTGGATTGACGGTTAAGGCTTCCCTAGAATCTAGGTATTTTAAATTTGCGAGGATTATTGTTGAAATGGAACTGGTTCAAAATCAATTGGATAGGCTTTTGAAGATTTTGAGTTTGGGTAGTGTTCTGCTCATGATTTAATTATTGGTATTTCAAAGTGTGCAAAGTGTAGAACACATACCTCGCCTTTCAGATGAACCATCACGATGAACCAGGTTCATCATTTCAGAATCGTCTTGATCAAGCCTCAATTTGTAAAGATAGGAAAAATTTCATTAGTGACCAGTAAGTCATATCAAAACATGCAATAAGAGTAACTTTTTACAGTATGAGATTGAGCAATTGTTAATCTGATTATTTGCACAAATTCCTGATTTTCTAGCCAAATTTTTTCATTTTTCCTTCTTCTTTTTCCCTTTTTTTTTCATGTACATTCTGAACTGGTTCAATTAGGTGATATTAATCATCCCTAATAGTAACCTGTTCCTTTCAAAATGCTCTCTACTTAGCGCTTTTGTAAAGATATCAACAATCTTTTTATCAGTAGCATAAAACTCAATAGTGATCAATCCCTTCTCATAATTATCCCTTAAAAATGATGTCTAACATCTATGTGCTTAGTTCTTTTGTGATGAACCGAATTCTTGGTCATACTAATTGCATTAGTGTTTTCACAAAAGATAGGGATACAACCTACATCAACCCCACAATAAATTAATTGTTGTTTGATCCACAACATTTAGCATAACATGAGGAAGCAACAATACACTCAGTTTCAACAGTAGATAATCCCTCAGAATTTTTCCTTTTTGGTGGCGTAAGACATAAGACATGAGCCAAGAAATTGTGTCATACCTGAGGTGCTCTTTCTATCCACATGAAAAGCTTCATAATCAGCATAATCATATCCCACTAAGTTAAAATTAGTACCTTATGGATACCTTAGACAAAGGTCAGTGATGCCTTTTAAGTATCTCAAGATACTCTTGACAGCAGCCAAGTGATACTCTTTTGGATTTTCCTGGAATCCAACACAAAGGCCTACACTGAAAACAATGCCAGGTCTCCTAGTAGTGAGATATAACAAAGAGCTAATCATTCCCCTATACATCTTCTGATCAACAAATGAACCAGGTTCATCCATATCCAATTTCGTGGATGTTGAAATATGAGTGTCAATTTCTTTGGATGTTCCTTCCTTGTTTTGTTACTGAGGAATAGGTTCATGGACAGGTTCCCTCGAGGTTTGAGTACGGTTCCTCTCTAGTCAGTTCCCCCTGTCACGTTGCCCTGGGTTGAAGGACTTGTTCCATCACCTGTTCCATCCTGTGATGCTACTTCAGGCTGGACTGTGACTTCATCATTTGAGTTTCTTGTTAGTCCAATCTCTTCATCATCTTGTTCCTTCTCAATCCCAATGATCTCAACTTTCTTCCCATTTCCAAAGGAGACATTACTTCCTTTGAGGTTCTCAAGTGAAAGGAATTGGTCCTTTCTTCTTGTCATGTGCTTTGAGCAGCCACTATCCATGTACCATATTTTGTTGCTCCCCTTCACTTGAACATGCAAAAGGAAATCAGGGGTTGGTCTTAGGAACCCAAACTAGTTTGGATCCCTTTCTATAGGCAAAAGGATAAATCACATTCTTTTTAGCCGAACTTCGCAACCTATTTTTCCTTAGAACAAAATTTTTTTTCTTCTGACTTGCCTTCTCTTTTGCAGTGAATTCACTTTTATAGTGACCAATATTACCACAGTGTGTGCAAATCTTATTCTCAGGGAGTGTGAGGTACTTGCCTTTGGGATCCGACATAGGTGTAGAGTTCCAAAAGCCAAGTCCTCTTCTGTTGCTACTATGATATTTTTGTAGCCATGAAAGTGCATCAGAGGACCTGTTGCATTTACAAGTTCTGTCTAGCTCATGCTTAACCTTAGTCAAGTCCTCCTTCAAGGTTCTTACCAGTTCATCCTTTCTATAAATCTCATCTTTTACCTTTCATAGATCCTTTTCTAGCGAGAGTTGTGTGTCACTAGCTATTTCTTTACCTATTCCTAACTTCAATTTTAGATTTTCAGATCTAATTTCTAAGATAGTTGTATCAAGTGCATGAACCTGGTTCTTCAATTTAGTATTTTCCTTTTTTAGTTTTACAAATATTTATTTCCAGGTTTTTGCATTTTGCTATTAAGAAGTTACACTCTTTTGACAGCTGTTCTTTTTCAGAACTTATATTCTTAGATTCATTAATTAAAATTAGCAATAATTCAAATAGTCTATCTTTAGAAAGGAGTTTAATTTTATCCTTAAGGTTCAGAAAACTTATCTCGGATTCTTCATCAGGTTCATCTTCAGATTCCTGAACTGCTATAAGAGCTCGTTCAGCAACCATTGCATTGGATGACCTTTTGTTGTAGTTCTTCTTGTCATGAACCTGTTCCTTCTTTCAGATTTATCCTTTTTCCACTCGACTTCCCACATAGGACAGTTCTTGATCATGTGGTTCTTTTTACCACATTTGAAGCATCCATCAGTCATCTACAAGTGATCATTGAATAGTGGTGGCCTAGTGGTGGATTTCTCTTTACACTTTTTAGGTAGTGCACTCATCTTGATATTTTCCTAAGGTGTTAGCCTCTTCAAGGATAATCCGCTCTGATACCAATTGATGTTTTATACGTCAATACCACACAAGAGGNGGACCTGGTTCTTCTATGTATTCCAATTAGTACTGTTGCGGAACAATAAATGCAGAAAAGTAAAGAGCATAGAGATTTTTACGTGGAAAACACTCGGCTCAAAAGGTGAAAAAACCACGACCTACTACTAAGTAGGATTTTCTCCAAACACTTCACTACAACTTTGAGCCAAACAAAATTTACAAAATAAACTCTTTTGTAAACCTAAGGATTAACTCTAACCCTTTGTGGTAAACTAGCCTCTAGCTATTTGCGTCAACCTTCAAGTTAACTCTAACTTGAACAGTGTGTACCTATTACAATTGCTTCTAGATAAAGATGAAAGATACAAAATGTAATCACCTACTACAAATAACTAGACTCANTAAGAGTTCTACTCAAACTCAACTCCTAAATCCTTCCTTATCTTAGATTCTATTCTTATTGAATAAGGGGTCCTTCTCCAAATTCGTTTTTGCAATCTTTTCAATCAGAAGATATCTCAATTTTACAGAATACATTTATCTCATGCATGTGCATCTCATGTGCCTTTAACTCTGCTGGTCTATGTCACTTGTGATGGACCTGGTTCATCTTGGAGTTCCTTTATCAATCTTCAAAACTATTTCCTTTCTTGGGCCAACACTATGTGCTAAGTGTTGAACCTGCTAGTTTGTGACTTGTTTGATTATCTTCCCTATTTGCTCAATTTGATCATGCCTGTTTAAATTATAAGTATCCCTCAATTCCTGTCTCTCAACTTGGTCCACTCTCTTTAACTTTCTACCTGGCTATTTTGAGTTCTCATTCTTAGCCGGCTGAAAGCTAAAGCTACTTAGGTTATATCATTTGACCTCCCTAGTGTGAGCACTGCTCGGGGCCATGAGGCCTGGTAGTATGTACATATAGACGAAATATCGTCTAAATCTCGAAGGTCTGGAGATGGTTGCTTGTATTAGGACCGTATACTTGCCAAAGGCAAGTATTATGTGATACCAATACCATATAAATAATAGAGAGATCAAACATATATGGAAGGAAAATCGTGGGGAGATTCCATATTAGAACTGGAATTGGGGAAGATTTGAGGAGGCGGCTGTTAGGGTTTGAGAAGAGAAGAAGCGAGTAGAGAGGATTTTAGGGCGGCGGTCTTAGGGAAATGGTTGTTAGGCTTTGGGTTGGGTAGTTTAAGATGGGTGATGGCATGAACCGAGATAGAAGGAAAGAGTGGGGTGGGTCATTTAAAACGGGTACGAACCAGGTTAATTAAAAGGGTTTTTTGGTTTGGGCTGCTAATGCTGGGCTAAAGGCTTTGGGCTAAGGTTTTGGTCTGAAAATTAGCCCTATATTGGGCTTTATAAAAATAATTAATAGATAATAAAATATTACTTATCAAATAAAATGATTGAAAAATATAAAAATGTTATTTTAGCTTGAATAACATAATAAATGTAATTATGCATAATGTATAGGCTATTATTGCAAAATTATGAAAAAGCATAAAATACAAATATACTCCCAAGTTTGAATCTTTACTCTTCTATTCCCTCAGAGATGGCGAGAACACGTTCTTAGGGATCAGCTGAGCAGGCATCAGTGCCTCCTGTTAGAGCTGCGAGAGGCTAGAACTGAGGTAGGCATTGTGGTAGGGCACACATCACAGTTAGAGCCCCTGCTAGGGAAGCAATTATGGAGCCACAGTAGATCCAATTGAGAAGCAGGAGCCTGATCATGTTGAGCAGGTGGGATCCGCTCAAGCACCTGAAGGGCCTATTGCTACAACGACGCTTCAGGAGACTCTGGCTTACTTCGTGGGTATGTTTGGAAGTTTGGCCCATGAAGAGTTGATTATGGTTGCAATAGCTACTTCATAAGTTGGGGGAGGCGTCCAGACTCCCACAGTCCACGCTACAGAGTAGAGGGCTCATGTTTACCAGACACCGGGTGTTCTACCAGTACATCCAGTAGTTACAATTCAGCCTGAGGTAGGGCCAGTCATGTCATCTAAGGAGCAGAAAAGGTTGGAGAGGTTTCAGAGACTTCGTCCTCCCCGGTTCAGTGGTAGGGCTTCCGAGGATGCATAGGGTTTCTTGGATCAATGTCATTGTATTTTGCATACTTTGTACTCTGTGGAGTCGAGCGGGGTCGACTTAACTACTATTCAGTTGATGATGCCAAAATACAGGTAGTGGCTGACTTATGAGGCGAGTAGGCTAGCAGGCGTAGCACCACTTATATTATCCTAGTTCTTAGATCTTTTCATGGGAGAGTTCATCCCGCATACTCGTAAGGACGAGTTGCGCAGTGAGTTTGAGCATTTACGCCAAAAGGGTATGACTGCGAGTAAGTATGCTCTGATGTTTACAAAGGTATCTTTCCATGTAGATACTTTGGTTTCTACAAAGAGAGAGACAGAGAGAGAGAGAGAGAGAGAGATAGAGAGAGAGTCCATAGATTTGTTGAAGGACACACCTACATCCTTAGATTTAGGATGGCATAGGAGATAGAGACTAAGACTGTATTCCATTAGGTTGTGGAGATGGTTAAGAGGTTCGAGCATATCCACGGGTAGGAGAGGGATGACAGGGAGGCTAAGAAGCCTTGTAGTTTTACAGGATTTAGTGGCATTTGCTCTGTAACCAAGGCTCGACATGGTAGAGGCTTTGTTTGTCGACAAGTTTAGCCACACTTCAGGTTTCACGTAGTGCTCCAGCTTGCCATAGATTTCAAATCACTCGTATTGTTGACTGCCAATTTTGACCCTCCCTTTTAAAATTAATTTATTTATACTTAATAACTTGCAACAAATATTTACAAAATATTTTCCAGTAATGAATACCTATTTCTACAAATTAATACTAAAATATTAAATATATTTGTAATTACATAATACTAATACCAAATTAATCATTTGGTATTAGTATTATGTAATTACAAATATATTTAATATTTTAGTATTATTAAAATAGTTTTCTATACATAAGCTCTATAATTAATTCGATAAATCACTTCTTAAAAATGGGTAATTGGTTTACTATTTCAATTGTCACGACCCAAAATCCATAAGGTCGTGATGGCGCCGGGCACCATTGTCAGGCAAGCCAACCATTAAATAGTTAAGTTAAATTTCCTGTTTTAGCATTTTTGAAATCATTACCTTTCACTTTATTACATGATAACTGAATAAAATTCGCTAAGTAAATACGACAGTTTAATATTCCATGTTCATAAAATACATCCCAAACACATCCCAGAACCCGGTGTCACAAGTGCATGAGCAATTTCTAAGAATTTCACAAATACTACAAAGCTTGTCCGAAATACAAATTGGACAAGGAATTTAAAATGAAAATAAATACAATATGAGGGAGACTCTGTCAGCTGCGGATCGCCTCCGGATGATGCAGCTCGCCTAAGTCTCCAAACTAGCCACCTCGTTATGAAAGTACATGTGCAATAAAAATGCACAGCAAGTGTAGCATGAGTACAAAAATAACGTGTACTCAGTACGTATCCCGCCTAACCTCAGAGAGGTAGAGACGAGAGGTCGAATTAGACACTTGCTAGAAGTCAATTTAGTATAATCAAGTGAGACACTAAGCATGTATGTCATAGGCAATTTATTAAAATCAGGAATAAATAATATCAACTCCTTCCACATTTAACACTTTAAATCTTCGTCATTTCAGTTGACAATTTAAATTATAATCAGGGATAAGAAACATCAGGCTTATTTCACATCTTACACATCAATTCTTCTTCTTTTTAACTAGCAATTAAGAATTTCCTTAGGCCGATAAACATGCATAAATCACAGGAAATACACAGCAATTATCATGCGCAAGCAAAGTGCCGAGGGTCAAACGGCGCGGACCAACAATAATAAATTGTGCACTGCCGAGGGTCGAACGGCTCGAACCATAGATGCATCTATTTCCCCGCTCGCGAATCGATCATGCGACGCGGTCAGCATAATAACAATAAGGCTAACCTGCTCGCGAATCATACCTGCGACTCAGGTGCTCATATGTACACATATTCACATAATAAATACGCATTTTTATCAAGAAAGCAGTTACTCAAGAAAGTGGTAAAATTCTTCTTAAGGGAAGACGAAAAAAATAGCATTTAAATCTTTGTTTTGAAACTCATTTGCCAAGTTTAATAATATTCAATAATATAACCTTATAAGGAATACAATTATCCACAGATGAATGAATTCTCTTTCTAAATGATTAAGAAAGGTACACTCTAGCCTTCTTAGGAAATAAATTACCAATTCAATGGCATTATCAGTGTAATATTATTGGCAGGATCACATGTACAACACATAAGGCATGGTAGTGGGTCCTAGACTACCCGGACATGGCATAATAGTATCTACGCACGGACTCCTGTCCCTTCGTGCGTATGTAGCCCCCCAAACAATAGCATGTATTTATTTATTTCCTTCCGATGAATCCAATGGACACACGACGCCCCAAAACTATCCAAATAACGACAAACCAATGAAAATATACTCTAATATTTGCAACAATTCCAATTATATGAATTCTTATCTCCGCTCAAGGAATTGACCAAAATCCCCTCGGGCCCACGGTCCGGAATCCGAAATTTCTCGAAGATAAATTCTACCCATAGCTTTACTAGTTCAAATATACAATTTACTCAAACATTCATGCTCAATTCGTAGCTAAATCCCAAATTTCCAAATTTTCTAGGTTTTCTTCAAAATTCCCAATTTTCCACAATTTTTCATGTTTTAATCCATGCATATACCTTGTATTTAACTTGAGATGGGTTGGAATAACTTACCTTGTGATCCTTGATGAAAACTACTCCCTGAAGCTCCCCGAAATCGCCCATGCCAAGTGAAAATAGGAGAAAATGAGCCAAGTGCTCGGTTATAATACATACACTGCCCAGGCCGATATCCGCACCTGCGATCCAGATCTCGCACCTGCGCTTCTGCAGGTGCGCCCAAACGCCCTCACCTGCGGCCTCCTCAGCTCCATCCAAAACTCGCACCTGCGCCCCATTGTCCGCATCTGCGCCTTCGCAGGTACGAAAATTACATCGCACATGCGGTCCCAGCCAATCCATCAAAATCTCGCACCTGCGGTGCCAAAGCCCCACCTGCGGCGCCAAAGCCGCACCTGCGGCCAAAGCCTCGCAGGTGCGGTCACACCAGATGACAGCAACCTCAGCACTTCTTCAAACTCCAAACTTGATCCGTTAACCACCCGAAATCCACCCGGGCCCCCTAGGACCCCTTCCAATTACACCAACCTGTTCCAAAACCTAGTGCGGACTTGCTCGAGGCCTCATCACATCAAACAACGCCGAAATCACGAATCATACTAAAACTCAAACTTTAAGAACTTGAAATTTCAAACTTCCACATCCGATGCTGAAACCTATCAAATCACGTCTGATTGACCTCAAATTTTGCGCACAAGTCATATTTGACATTACGGACCTGTTCCAACTTCTGGAATCGCATTCCGACCCTGATATAAAAATTTCCACTTCCGGTCGGATTTCCTCAAAAACCTTCAAATTTCTATCTTTAGCCAAATAACTTCAAAATAACCTACGGACATCTGAAGTCACTTCCGATCACGCTCCCAACTCCAGAATAACCATACGAAGCTATTACCAGACTCGGAATTCCAACCGGACATCAATAACACTGAAATGCGCTTCAAGCCAAACTTAGGAAATTTCTTTAAAATGCTGACTTTCCAATTTGACTCCGAACTTCCTGAAATTCAAATCCGACCATTACCACAAGTCATAATACCTGAAATGGAGCTGCTCATGACTTCAAACTGCTGAATGACACGCTGGAGGTCAAAATGACCGGTCGGGTCATTACATTCTGCCCCACTTAAACATACATTCGTCCTCGAACATGCCAAGAACAGCTCTGGAGTTATCTGAAATCACTGCTTAACACCTCGAGCACCTGCCCGTGCTATCGCAACCCAGTTGAGCACATAGGCCTGATCAAACCTGAAGACATCCTCCTTTATCCATACAATCAGCTCAGAACCCAATTCCAATACTTGAAATTCTTGGCCAGGCCTAGTTCCAATATATGAACACCGTATCAACTACCACACGATATACCAGAACATGACTGCATACCTTTGCTGAATCAGCACCATGCACCGCATAACTCATCATCTGACCACAATGACATTCCCTGAACCTTAATAGCCAAAATTTCACGAATCTAATGCTCCCAATGCACCTTATGATATATATATACATCCTGCTATAATGCTGGCGATACCACTACAACAGAGGAGATGTGTAGAAATTTCTAACCAATTGCAGAGTTAACCAAACATTGAATCTCTCCTTTTTTACTTACATCATAATCTCATTACGAACCAAATAATGGTAATTGTCCTTTAATATATTCCGCATAACCTTATCATACTAGATCCCTGATCCAAAAATATCGTCTCACCCAAGATGAACTGTTCAACAACCAATCACCCCAGACATGACCAACAGTCTCACATGACACCACAGCGCGCCAATAGGCCACAACTCGAACATGATACATAAGAAATGACTCAGGAAGGGACTACTCAACTCACACAACTAATATGAACTTTTCTTAGAAAATAGGAAGTAAAACACATAAAATAATATAGGGGACCGCACTCAACATCACACTGTTGCGGCGCGCAACCCGATCCAAATAACATGCCCGTGGCGACGTGCCACCCGGTCCACACATAAAATTCGCATAAGGAAATATACACGGAGCTGAATTGCTTACTAATACAATTTACTGAATACCGGTCACAAGCACGCTAAGTGCATAATACCATCCTGGGGAGACTGATAGAGCCATATGCTACAAAAACTAAGCACAACTGAGATGTGATATATATATATATATATATATATATATATATATATATATATATATATATATATATATATACTCTGAAATCTCAAGAGCCCTCCTGTCACACATCCTTTTTCACCCGATAGGGTGGGGTAAGGGAGTTTTTCCACTTTAAGTGACATAATTATATTTTAGGAGTTATTTATTAGTTTTCAAAGTCGCCACCCGAATTTTTTACGGTGTTCCGGGACACCGTTTATTTTTAAATATCCCAAATAGAGGAAGATTTTTGACTCTGTTTAAAATGTCTGCGAACTAGAAATCCGAGTAAGGAATTCTGTTAATCCGGGAGAAGGTGTTAGGCACTCCCAAATTCCGTGGTTCTAGCACGGTCGCTTATTTATTTACATTTGGCCTAAATTGTTTAATTACTGATTTTAATACATATGTGCATTTTACATTTTTACCGCTTTTAATTATTCAATTATTTATTTTTGAAAATTATTAAGATGGGTTATGCGTACGTATACCTGTTTAGCTTGGTGTGTCAAAAATCATGTCACACGTACGTGTACACAATTCACGACATTTGGTTTATTTAAGGAAAATAGTCAAAGTCACGTGAACACGTACCTCGGTTTTATTTTTAAAATCGGCACTTAAATAGTGTCACACGTACGTGTACACAATTTTTCATGCTTAATTATTTAAGAATTATTTGACCAAAGTTGCGAGAACGCATACTTTGATTTATTTTGAAAAATCATAATTATGTTACGCAAATGTATACATAATCATGACGATAATTTCAAAACATGCCTAAAGGCATTTCTACGATGTTCATAAGTTGAGTTCCAACATTTGAGATTAATCGTAAAAGGTCCGTGGGTTATGAAAATTATGAACAAGTTGTGATGTCGTGCACTCATTTATTTTTGTACACGTTGCGAACCGTGCTACGTGAAACGCACCCGTAATTTATAATATGCACATTTTTTATTAAGAATTAATTCAACAAAGAAAAAAAAAACTTACGGCCCTTCCGCCACAAAGAGACAGTGATGGATGCAACAAAAATAAACAAAACAGAAATAACCAATCCATTAAATATGTATTGGAACCTTTCTTTCACTGTTAAACAATCTATTATAGATGGAACTTCCTTTTTCTTTTTACCTTTCTTTAACTATTACGTGAATTTCATATTAGGTAATAGAACTTGTATTTAATTTTGTTTTCTTTATGATTTCCTTTTAAGATATTGCATGAACTATTAGTCACAGAACTTGAAATATCAAGTTACTATAGAAAACTATATCGAACATGAACAAAATTTGATAGCATACGAATGAAAAAGGCTCACCTCTGTTATAGACCAGCTAATCGTTAGAGAGCTAACAAGTAAATGAGTCCGGGCCTCGAATGGAACCTCCGATTCAGACCTTAAAACTCGCCGTAAACTCGACCTCGACAGACCCTCAAACGTGAATAACAATACCTCTTCAATGATTGATTTTTGGACTGGTTTATGTATTGAAACCGTCTTTTTCAGCTAGCTTCTCACAACCACTGTTGCTGCGTCTTTTACGAACTGTTGCAGTTGATTTTTTTTGGTGATTTGGGGACTATTTGCAGCTGGTTTTGCTACTGGCTCGGTGGCTGTTTCTGGGCAGTTTGTTAGCTGGGTTTAGGGACAATTTTCAGGTTACTTCCATGGCTAAAGATGGAGGTCTTCTTTTTGTTGATAAAAAATGGTATTTTAACGTTGAAGAAGAAAATGATGGCTGCTGTTGTGAATTCGTGGGTGCTCTCTGCATGTGTATGTTAATTTATAGTATAACATATGTGTGGGTTAATATTGAGAGGAGTGGGGGAAGTGGAGAAGGAATGTGAAGGAGGGGGTGAGGCATGAATGAAGTGGGGAAGTTGGGTGTTATTTTTTTAAATATATATATATATATTCTTCTATTTAAACATAGGAACAAATCTTATATTCTAAGAATGTGAATATTTTTGTTGTTTCTAATTTTCTTAAATAATTAAGAGTAAGATAAAAATTTATAATATTAAGATTAGACCTAAAAGAAATATTTGCATCAAAATAGTATAGAATTTGGGTGTGGTAAAAAATTAGTTGTTCCCACCTCATGCTCACATAACATCATTACTACGTTGAATCTTAACACATAGGAATTATCAAGCCGTTTCACAACTCACACGGCACAACCATAATATCACATGAATTTGATGAAGACGGAACAACACCTGATATTCCAACACCCTCCTTGAGGAGCGCTATACTGAAATGAACACATCTGCCTCACATGAACCCCCTAATCTTGTTTAAATCCATTCACACACTTCAAGCCGATTATGCTCGCACTGAAGTAGGCTGATAGCCTTACTTGGGTCCAAAATAACCTAGTTCCTCTCATAACACGCAAGATCAACCATCATAGCCGGGACAACACCCCGCAATCCACAACCCACTACATGTCACACTTATACCATCTTCCCGTGGTCACGCTCCCACGACCTTCCAAGAGGTAACAAATCTGCACATCCATACCACCGACCACACTAATGCCGCAAAACACATCAAGAACCCATGACCAGGGTACAAAGCCTCTTTCACCAAATATCAATCTCAGGTGACACTGAAGATAACACCAGCTTACTCTGAACTTTCAAATCCCTTTTTCTTGCTTGCCCGAGCTCATGACATCCTTCCCAACACCGAACCGCAATCTTGATCCTTACTTCCAATTACATACTCCTTACTGCACCTAACATGCCAATATGAGATTGCGCAAGAATTCTATCATAACTCCTGAACCACTAATAGGGTGAACACTTCATCATATAGAAACCCTTTACTTACCTCAATTCAAGAGAACCACCACAACACACGAGTGAATTCCCACAATCACAATACATGCAAATCCTTAAGTAGTGGTCTGAACCACCATAAACCTTCCGGGATCTGCCTACACTTGACAGGCCATAACACTCGAATGCTCCCACATGAAATCTATTACGACGGCCGACAAGCCCCGCACATACCGGCCCAAACTACATGAATAATTTACTTACACTGACGAAACTGATCACTGCCGTAAAGGTGCCATTTCAACCATGGCCAATCAATCTATCTTCTTTTAATTATCCTCAACTGCCTTAGAAATAATAGTAACCCCATTCAACTCATAGCAAACTAAATCCTCACTCATCCCGAGTGGCCTTGATTCACGAGACCATGCTGCATCAATCCCACAAACCGTCTCATACCCTCCCGATAATCTTTCTACAAATCCAGAGTTTATTTCTCTCACTCCTCCAATACTATCCTGCATGCTGAAAATAACATAGAGCACTCCAACCATTTTCCCTCTCTCTGAAATTACACTGCAAAAGCTGAATTCTTAATCATACTGCTGCCTTTTACCCTTAAACACCGTGTTCTTAACCTTCGAATTTACTAGGACCTCTACTGAGAGTCACCCACTCTAACTGGCCCCGAAACAATCAACTACAAGGCTCTTCTAGCACATGAACATCCTCTCAATGAAGTACGTGACTGAGTCACTACCCTTGCAACTCGCGTATGCCTTAAGCATAAATTCTGAATCTCCCAAAACCTAGCCCTGGTCTAATAGGACCAACTTCTGCATATATTTATCAAATCCCATGCACGATTACCATTCGACTCCTTTCCCTTAGCTGTACTAACTTTCCAATATGCCGACAATCTGCAATCGCATGAGAAGACCATCCTACAACCCAACTGCAGGTGGCGGGCCTCCCCACTTAACCCGAAGCTACTCCTTGCACCACTCTAGACCTTGCTGAGATCCTTTCCCCTTTTGTTAACATGATCTTGCTCAACCAATCCGTCCAATTTTTCCAAATTCTCTTGTTAGCACTCCCTAAATAGTCAAATTCTCTAGCATCATTCACACATTCTGCCTCCTACCGAATAGCCACTAGCATCTCTCACAGAAACATGCCCACCACACAAACGCTAACCCACTCACATGAGATAACCTACTTGTGGAAATCACCAACTGACACCTTCCAACGACGCTGAAATGCACACTCTATGCAACATCAATACCCCATCCTAGGCCTGCTCTCATTCACCAACTTTACCAGTCCGTCCACTCCTTATGGTCATCTACTAAATGTGCTACAAAATCTTCAAATTCACTACCACATTGCGTCCTTCTTCATTCCTAAGAACTCCTCCCTGTTGTATCCAACCTTCTGCCGAAATAACCCAGATTTCAACTTAAGCTCGAGGAACCAATCACCATTCACTAAAACTCTCAAACTTTCCCTTAAGGTAGGCAGCTATCTTACCACCGAACTCCTGTGCTACACTGCCACTCACCCCCTTCTTTGTAACTACTCGACCGGTCGTTTTGTGTTGTCAGACTCTGTTTCCCTAAATGAAACTTTCCATAGCGTCTTATTATGATTTATGACTTGCGGTACGGGTGGTCCGGGATTCAGAAGTGTTTAGATCAATATTGGAACACTTGGTTCCTTCAGGTTGGCCATTAAGGCCAAGTTTGACGTTGGTCAACATTTTTAGTAAACGGCCTCGGAATTGAGTTTCGACGGCTCCGGTATATTTTTATGATGATTTTGGACATGGGCGTATGTTCGGAATGGGTTTCTGATGACCCAGGAGCATTTAGACGCCCAATATTAAAATAAGAGTTCCTTAAGTTCCTATTGTGGTTTGGGACGTATTTTTGTGTCTTCGAGGTCCGAACGGAATTCCAAGACCGTGAATAGTTCCGTTATGTCATTTATGACTTGCCTGCAAAATTTGGTATCATTCCAAGTAGAATAGGTCGATTCGGCGCGTTGTTAGCGAAGTCTAGAGAACTTGAAGTTCCTAAGTTATTATTCCAGGGGTTTTGGGATATGATTTTGAGTTTTAACATTGTTTTGAGCGTTCTGAAGACTCGAGCGAATCTGTATTATGATTTGGGACTTGTTGGTATATTTGGACAGGGGCTCGGATGGGCCCAGGTGCCTCTCGGACACCACATGAGGCCAAAAACCAGCTGAAATAGCTGCTACTGCACCTGTTCTGGTGTGACCGCAAGTGCGGTTGCCCAGTTGTAGGTGCGGTACCGCTCCTGCGGTCCCAGCCTTGCAGGTGCGACGGGCAGCCCAATTCTCGCAGGTGCGGACAAAGTTCCGCAGGAGCGGAGCCGCGAGTGCGGTCTCCTATCCGCAGTGTGGAGTCACGGGTGCGGTCTCCTATTCGCAGGTACTGGCCCAGGCTTCCTCGTCCATTTCCGCACGTGCGAGACCGCAGGTGCGGTCCTTGAGCCGCAGGTGCGGAACAACTGTTAGGCAGTGTGTTTATTTAAAATACGGGATTCTTCATTGTTTCTTCATTCCTTCCTCCGTTAAAATACTTTGAGAGCTTAGGAAAAGATCTCCACAACGCAACTACTGAAAGGTAAGTAAATTTCATCTCAAGATTTGTTAATGCATGAATTCCTAGTTGAATTTAATTACATAACTAAGGAATTGGGTAGTAACCTAGGGCTTTCAATAATTTGAGAATTTACCCGTGAATTAGCTATGAAATTAAGTAAAAACCATGTATTAATGATCCTTAGGTTATGGGTGTGTGGTTCCTTTGTGAATTTTCGAAATCCGAGCATGCGGGTCCGGGGTTGGATTTTTGAATTTCTTCAAGAATGATGAATTTGACTAAATAGTAGGAGAATTCCATGCTTTGAGTATACTTTGATATATATATTTATGTAACGTTTGATTAGTTTTGAGTCCTTGGGTGACGAGTTCAGAGTTTCGGGCGCATTCTTGACTCGGGGAGTATGTTCGATGAGAGGTGAGTCTCCTTTCTAACCTTGTAAGAGGGAATTTTCCCCATAGGTGATTATAAATGGTGGTTTGTCCTTTTTTGCGGGGGCTGCGCACACACGAAGTGATGAGAGTCGGTGTGTAGCTACTATTATGCCTTGTCGAGTAGTTTAGGACTCACAAGCATGCTTTATGTGTTGTATCTGTGATCTTGCATATGGATTAAGTAGTCTAATATCCTCGAATCTCACATATGAAGGCCTAAGGGGTTATTCTTGAAGTTGGCATTACAAAATTTTCAAACCTATTAGTATGTTCCTTGCTAAATTATCTGGAATCTCTTTCTAATCATGAATTTATATGGGAACCCCAGTCGCATGGATGATTCTCGAGCGGGGTAGTCGTAGTATTATAGTAACCCAAGTCGCATGAATAGTTCGCGAGCGGGGGTGGTATTAGTATTATATTAACCGTGTTGCATGTTCGATTCGCGAGCAGGGCAGATAGATGCATCTATGGTTCGGGCCGTTCGACCCTCGGCAATGCACATTTACTTTTCTCGTTGTAAAGGTCGTACATTCATGGCCTGTTATATGTTTGGTAATTTATGAGAAGCCTTGTAATTGTAACTGTTGATTTCATGAAAGAAAGAAGGTTAAATAGCTTGTATGACATAGAAAGGGATGGCGTCAGGGTACTGGAGATTGTTGTTTGATGCACATTTTTTTATTACTGTTCATTACTGCTATTACTTGTTAGCCTGTACTTATTCAACATTGTCTGACCCTAGTAAGTATCACCTCAAACTCACGTCACTACTTCTTCGAGGTTAGGCGGGATACTCACTGGGTACATATCTGTTTATGTACTCATACTACGCTTCTGTACTTAATTGTACATGTTTTGAGGCTCGTGTATCAGGTTATCCGATCGGAGCTTGACCCTAGGAGTATATTCTGGACCTGACTCCACGGTGAACTGTTTCCCTTAGAGATTCTCAGCAGCACTATGGAGTTATCTTTGTTTATTTCTGTCTACTTCTTTGACAGTAGAACAATTTATATAATATTTTGTATATTCTACTAGTTTGCCTGTAGACTCGTGACACTAATTTCTGACACACACATAGTAGACTTTATATTTTTTGGACTGTATATATTGGTTCATGATCCTTGTGGCTACATTTACTTAACTCGGTTAATTTATCCGCTCTTACTTAAATGTTCTAAGCTAAAAAATTTGGTAACTGTGGAGTTCAATTGTCAAATAAGGATAATCTCACTAGTAAACAAAATGTTGTCTTGCCTGACCTCGGTGTTGGGCTCCATCACGACCTGAGTTGGGATTTTGTGTCGTGACAACATTGTATCAGAGCACTAGGTTCATGTAGGTCTCACAAGTCATGTTCAAACCTAATAGGGTCTCGTGGATCGATACGAAGACGTCTGTATTTATCTTCGGAAGGCTATAGGGTATTACGAAACCTCTCTTTATTCATGATCTATCATGCAGTTGATGGTTTACTAAATCTCATTCCTCTATTCTCTCACAGATGGTGAGGACGCGTACATCTGGCAGAGGCCGGGAGGGGGGGGGGG